>VCCN01004776.1:1390720-1402162 GCA_006491835.1 Architeuthis dux
CCCTTCCTTTTATTTACGTAAACTATTAATCTGGACAGATATTCGATGCAAATACACATAGGAAATTTATTTAAAAGACTTGGGACCAGTTCCATTAAACCAATGAAAGATTATTGATACAAAATCGTCACTTTATAGATTATCACTTCTTACGCCATTTTATACGACATGTAGGCGACCAATACCTTTAAGTGATTACATAGAAAAGCTTAACATGGCGACAGTCAGTATTGACACAGAACGCCAAAGGTTTTCTCAACCTTTTCCTCTATCGTCCCCTTTTGGCTATTTAAAAATAAATCTTTCGACCACTAGCCCAACTTTCACCCCCCTTTGAATGATATTGCTCCCGTTGAGAATGACTACTCTAATGTCTTTAGTCAAATAAATACTCACATCAAGTAGCCTAACAGTACATCTTCTAAAAAGAACACTACTTTCCATTATGTAATCTCATGGTTAAGCAAAAGTAAATTTCATAAAACTTTTGCAGCGGATATTTGGAATTTCGTGTATAGACACGGCAGAGAAAAAAGGACTGCGGAAGAAAACGTTGTGTGACCCTTTCTTATATCCCTACTGGAATAACAACTCGAACTCGATGTATATAAAAGAAAATATCGTACCTCTCGTTCATTCTGTGTCAACCGGTAGCTACTTTATTTCAAAACACGAATTGTTCCTGGCATCAGAGGACATACCAATTAACCACTGAAGATTTTCGTTTGTCACCACCACATAAATTATATAGCTATTAGAGCTCACCGTATATTTGCACGAAATTTGGTTTATTTTTAAAAAGTGGCACATCAAGAGCACGCAAGGAAGTTGAACAAGATATTCGTGCAAATCAGAGATGTTTGAATTTACGGAATGATCCTTTTGATTTTCCCAGTATGTTCCAATGTTTTCCAATGTATGTCAGGTTTACAAGAAAGACTAGTTGCGTTTTCAGTCAAACTCATTTATTCTTGTTGTATCGTCTCATTTCATAAGAATACAGTGTGTCGGGACGGAGAGTGAAGAGTGGGAGAGAGATAATGGGAACCGACAGCCTGTTCCCAACAGGGGAACTGGCCTTGTGTCTTCCAAGCCCAGCTTCTGTCTGTCTCTGTCTCTGCCCGGGTGTCCTGTGTATCTCTTCCTTTATGGGGGTTTCGAACGCCCACGCTGATGTGTTATTTCCGGTTTTCGCACACCCACGCATATGTATTTTTCCTGAGGTCACCGGGGTCACTTCCACTTTCGCCCAGATGTTAGCCCGGAAATGACCACCAGTGGCATTATATCACAACACTGGCGGGCCAAATATAGTGTTAGTACACAGTATGCGGACCAGATAACATAACTATGAGCAATTCGCGATCACATATTAGGTGAGTGATATAAAAATAATAAATGTGGATTTATTTTACCCTCATACTCGCGTGAAGCTCTTACAAACAAACAAACGTGTGGCCCTTGGGTCACATGTTTGACACCCCTGGTCCAGATAGGTTGTGATTACGTCGAAATTCCAGTTTTTTCACAAACCTTGCGTAATCTCGTAATTTCTCTTGCGCATCCATAGGGATACGCGTGCCCCAGTTTGAAAACCCCTGGGTTACGTAGACTTCACAATACTCCGCCTTGCTTTGCTCCTCGGTTAAGATAATGACTATCGTGGTTCAACGGCAGCAGAAACAATCGGCATTCGTGCATTTGGTAGTTAAGAGGCTCATGTTGACTAAGAACTCCATAATTTCAACGATTGCATGTGTATGGGTCTACGATTGCTAGAGTTGCTTCTCGTTAGAAACCGTCACCAAAACTGTCAGCATAGGTTTCTTCAGTTTTGAAGAGGTTCTGGCTGGCTGTCTTTTTACAAAGGTTTTTAGTAGATGGTTAAATTTACAATGTAAGTTTATGCTAAATTGGTTTTTTTGTTGAAAATTCGGACTTTTTAGGGATCCAACAAAAGGCAAGAGAAGTAACTTATTCCTTAATCACCTTTTTCTAATTTCTTAATTGATCACCCCCAACACGGCATGCTACCAAAAGACAATGGTAACGTGACGCTTTCTATTGAGTGGCTAAACAGACCTGTTCTTTGAAATAACAATTTAAATAATAATTTTGTTGCCTTCGCTCTCCCTCTAAATTAGTGGTTCCCAACCTTTTCATTACCATCATTACCGTTATTTAAATGGATTTTCCAATGTACCGCAGGATTTTGAAAGGTCTGCGTACTAACAAAAAGCTCACGGACCCTAAGTAATACCTTTCGGGAGCCCATAGGGGTACACGGAGCACAGGCTGGCCTAAATCATTCCCGATTCAGCTTCCTTACTTTCTTTCCTTCCCACATTCCTCTGCTCCGTCTTTTACAGGATTATCCAAACTTATAAGTACCGTTATTCAAAACATAAGTACATTTTTTATTCAAAACTAGCAGAAGTACCTGGCCTTGCCCGGGTTTCAAAATATCTAAAAATGAATACAATCACATTTGTTCACTATACTTTGTATCAATTGCTTTAACAAGATGCTGACAATCTTCAGTTGGTCCGGGAATGTTGATTCTATCAGAAGTTTTGTTTCCAAGCAATTAACAAAACAATTCTATTTTACCTTTATAAAAATTCGCAAAAACACAAACATAAATTAAATAGACGTGCAGTTGAACTGGTGTTTATAAGTGGCCAAGTGAAATTCTTCTGGCAAGACATGGACATTAGATAGTTTAACACAATCAACTGCATACACCAAGCGTCGCTCAGCTAGTTTCCAAAATATTTTTAGATTCCCCCTCTGGAGCATTTTATACAACTGCCTTGCTGAGTGCATTGAAGCCAATACTGTTAGGTTCGTCCTTGAACACGTATTTCATGAGGTAGCAAATGACCTGCTTATACTCAATCATATTTGTTTGAAAGTAAAACTTGAACAGTCTGTTTCGATCTTCACAACACAAAAAAAGATTTTCAAAGTACAGAAAACTGACAGATTCCTTCTTGTTTGGGCCATCATCAGCTAAATATCATTCGCTGTAAAAAAACACAAAGAAAATAAATGAAATGATTAAAATTTGGATATGGGAGCACAAATAATCTAATACGATATTCGGCTTTATCCCCTTATTCAAATCTTACCCACTTCCCCAGAAAACTGACACGAAACACTCACCAAAATTATTGTCATAAACCTTCAATATGGATAAACATCATTTGCCAAAAAAGGCATTCTTTCGTTTAGTGGCCACATGACTTTTAACCATTGCCGAAATTAACTACGGATGCACAAAAGAGAACAGAATAATTTCAATAGGCCACTTACAAACACCAGTTCAACTGTACATCATATTATCCAAGTGGGTGACCTTGGGTATTGATCAAGACCTATACTTTTCTATACGAAAATGATGTCCATGGCAAATCTATGCACATCTCAACCAAAGAACTGAATTTTACAAAAATATCCATGCAACTATAACACAACCCAACGGATAACATAGACTACAGAAAAAACAGGAGCCCGCTCCCATTTTGTTAAAAAACATAAAAACTGCATTCATTTAATGATCCTTCGACTGCTGCAGTCAATCGTTATTTCAAGTGTTGCCATTTAGATGTTCTTCATCTAAATCTAGATGTTTTTGGTTGCGTCTAGATGCCAGAAATTGCTATTTAGATGATGGTTAATAAAATAGGTAATATTTTAAATACAATAAGCAATGTTTTAATTAAGTAAATGCTGACGATTAAAGCCGCATTCAATGTAATACATTTCCTAGATTTTTGATATATCTTGGAAAGTCGTTCTGAATCAAAATCTGAACGAATACTATTCCAGGAGTAAGTTACAAGATCACAACTACTCCAGGATGCTTAAACTACGTGGATTTAACTGTGACATGCCAATAATAATAATAATAATGTTGTAGGCCTACATTTAAAGTCTCAAGGATTGTAAAAGCACAAACGCAGAAAAGTAATTGCGAAAATGGTTCTTGGTCGTTTCGGCGAACGACATATCACCGACACACAATCAGCCGACAGCAGTTTTGTCCTGCAACCTGTTTGACGAACATCACTTTTTCCGATTTAGCTTTTGGCCGACTGCCTTTTCATCGAATACTTTTTCTTACCATTTAAAGGTTAAAATACGAAAAAGAAAACAGTGAAATTTCTGAAAAAGAACAAGATGATAAAAAACATTATAAAACGAATTTTTGCGACTGAACAGATAAATAATTCAGCAGACAGCGAGACTCTATTTTAAAAACGTAATTAAACTTGAAAATAATTAGTTCTTGAGTTTTTCTTGGCTTTGCTAGAAAGAAAAAAGCCCAGATTTGACTAAAAAAGAAACGGAAAACACATTTTCATTAATTATTAGGTAGACTATCGCAATGTTGCGAGGTAATTTTTTGTTTACTTTTTGGTTCTCGTTCGTTTCTTCGAATGAATCTTTTATATGCAAGTCTTTTTCATCAGGTGTCGATTTCCTGCCGAAAACAATTCCTATAAGTTATATAAGCGTAGATTAATTAAGCTTATTTGTAAAGCAAGTTTAGTGATATGATGGTCGCTAATATAAAGGTACCTTAGTGTAGATGGTGAGGGTTAGCCCTGAAAAGGACTGTTAATAGAAAGGTGGCTTTTGTGTGTAGAGGAGAGAGTTAGCTAGCCCTGAAAAGGACTGTTGTATTAGGAATCACAGTAGCCATACGTGTTGATGTTTGAAGAGGGATAGCTGACATCGGCCGCCATTGCTGATATGTTGTCGGGCGCACATGGAGAATCACGTAACGCAAATGGAGCACGCTGATTGGCCGATCGGCTAGGAGCTGTGGGAGTTACTCGAGAAATGGTCGATGCAATCTTATAACAAGGAAATCCAAGTTTAACAAGAGAGTTAGTAAGTTGAGGCGAGAAATGTGAGTGATTTCGGATCGCCGAGTGGAAAGAACGGACTTGCGTCTCAGCGTACGTAACTAAGAAATAAAGGAGAATTAGCTTACGGAAGAAAGAGAATTGGAAAATAAGCTAAACGAGAGATTTGCCTAGGTGATTCTACTTGTGATGACCAGGCGATAAGCACTGAAATGTTATCAGTCTTAGGAGGAAAGCGTTTCGATGAGGCTATGAGAATGTAGACACGTTTGTTCGATCGCCGAAAGAAAGAGTTTTAGGTTTGGTGTCGGTAACTATAGACAAAGGGCTTCGCTTCTTTAGTAGTAGCATAGAGGAAGTAGTCGCCGAAGGAGGATCTGGTACGAAGGAAGGTGTTTTACGTGCGTGCACTGACCGAAAAAGAGAGGGTGGTAGTGAAAGACATTTTGCTCGAGTATTTATAGGAGCTATAATCAGTAGCCGCCGGGCGTGACGTGAACCGAAGCTGGAAGCGTTGGTACTTGCGTATTTCTATACATTAAGTAATAAGTAGGTCATTACACAGGTTTTTAGATGTTTAATTTTACAAGTTGTCTCTCTTCTCTCCGCTCTTCAACAGAAAAATTAAACTGTTCTGTCAAAAATGTTTAAGACGTCTTTCAAAAATAACGTAGGCCTCCGAAAATTGATTCGAAGAAAATTAGTTAATTAATTGACTGGATTTAGAAAAAGATTAAAATATATTGAAAATTACGCTTGTCTGCTGTGTTTCAAATTTGAAACGTGAATGTTTTACATCTAAATTTAGATTAGTTTGCTTTAGATGTTGGATGTAAATTTTAATTTTTTTAAATGTGGCTAAATATTTTAAGATTATTTTGGCAAAACCCTGATATTTTAGATGAATTGGATCTTTTTGGTTTGTCGACCCCAAAATTTCGTTTGGCTATAAAATGGCTAATTTTGGCTATAAATTTAGATGTAAAACATCTCCGTTTCGAATTTGAAAAACTGTCTGTAACATTAACAAGCGTAATTTTCAATATATTTTAATTTTTTTTCTAAATCCAGTCAATTAATCATTAAATTAACTAATTTTCTTCGAATCAATTTCTTTAACATTCTTGACAGAACAGTTTAATTTTATGATGAGGGGAGAAGAGAGACACATTCTTCGGAGAACTAATTTTAAAAAATAGGGTGTCGATATCTGCTGGATTATTTCTCTGAGCAGTCGCAAAAATTCATTTTATAATATAATGTTTTTTTATCATCCTGTTCTTCCAATTTAGAATAAAATTATTCTTCAGAAATTTCATGTTTTCTTTCGTTTTTTAACCTGTAAAATATTTCGTCAAACAGGCTGTCTTCGAATCGTCCCCAGGACAAAACTGCTGTCGGCTGACTGTGAGTCACGCGAAAAATACCTGATAAAAAGCATGTCCATAAATAATTTTCAGATTAAATATCTATTTTTATCCCGTACGTTTACTTTGCATTTTTTGTTTTTGTGTATGTTTTCATTTGTTATTCAATTCAATGCATCATTTTTTATTCACAACTGTCACCTTTTTTTTCAGGTTTTTTTCGCAATTAATTTTCTGTTTGTGCTTTTTCAACTTACTCCTGGAATAGTATTTCAGATTTTTATTCAGAACGACTTTCTTTCAAAATATTAAACATGTTCTCTGAATAAGCAGTGGTGCCCACTTTACATCGAAATTTGAGTAAAAAAAACATCTAGAAACATCTAGATTCCCCAGATATATATCTAAAATTTAGGAAATGTATTATATATCATTAATACATTGAATGCGGCTTTAATCGTCAACATTTACTTAATTAAAATATTGCTTGTTTTATTTAAAATATTGCTTATTTTATTGAACATTATCTAAATAGCAATTTCTGACATCTAGACACAACCAAAAACAGTAGATTTAGATGAAAAACATCTAAATTGGCAACACTTGAGATAACGTGACTCCAGCAGTCGAAGGTTCATTACATGAATACAGTTTTATGTTTATTAACTGTTTGGGGGTGGGGTATCACCTGTTTTTTGTCTGTAGCCTATGTTATCCGTTGGGTTGTGTTATATTTGCATGAATAATTTTGTAAAATTCAGTTTTTTGGTTTAGGTGTGCATCGACTTGTAACGGACATCATTTTCACATAGAAAAGTATAGGTCTTGATCAATACCCAAGCTCACTCGATTCGCGTCGCTCGCTTGGATAAACAAATATACGAACTAAAATGAAATCCTATTCTGGCAATCTTTTTAATTTTCTGGGAGAAAATACTAATTTACATAATTATTGTATGTCAATTCTTTTTAATGTCAATTGCATCATGTACCAAGGGCATTAGTGCGAAGTAAACGCTGGTTAAACTCGGATCGCCGATTCTATTTTCTCTGCTGTTAACCGCTTGTCCACTGGCACAGCCACTGATATTTCCTTTTAGAAATAAATACTTACATACAATATATAGACGCCAAGAATTACGGTGCTTCCGGTTTATGCGGTGTAGCGTGAAACAATGTCCCCTTTTGCAGTCTGGCCGGAAGTAGAAGGTTTGATCCTAAATTGGCTTGTGGCGATCTCCAGTGACCTCGGAGATCCGCGTCACTTATCTCATGTTCATCTTCGAGTCATGTTACCCGTATAGACAAATTCTCAGGCCCCAGGGACCAGCTGTTTGGCCGGCCAAAAACACGCATACAATCAATCAAACTAACAATCGCCGGCGTTATATTAATAGATTATTATCTATTAATATAACGCCGGCGATTGTACCTTTATTCAAAACGCATGGATTTTATCCAAAATATATATACCTATATTCAAAAGATATGTACTTTCATTTAAAACGTACAACCCTTTATCGAAAATATATGTACCATTATTCAAACACAAGTGCATTTATTCAAGACGTATGAACCGTTATTCAAAATATATGTACCTTTATTCAAATAACCCTAACAATGTAACTGGCAGTGGGAGATTCAATTTTACGCATTCAACTTCAAAGAGAACAGGGAGACAGCATTTTAGTATTCCAACCCAACCAACTTTGATTCAACACTCATCATCGGCACCAATACAAGAAGACCACACTTCTTCTCCACCTTTCCAGCAAGTTGAGTTTATTACTGTTTTTTTGTTTTTATCACTTACGCATACATACATTGACCTGTCTCTACGTCTTGGTTATAGACACACGCACCTGCGAACTGCTACTCACACCTGGTGATACATAGCACACACACACACGTACACACACACACACACACACACACACACACACACGTGTGGACTGTTTCTCTCCATAAACTCACGCACAATTCACTGCCATTACATTTTTCCACACACACTGAACTTTAATTCCCACTTACATATTACCGTTTCCTCACTTTGAACAATATCTAATTTGTTGTTAATTCAACTGAATAAAACTCAGTTGTAAATTGTTATCATTGCTTTGTTGAATTTCCTCTTGAACGTACACGTTTATTCTATTTTTATTCTTTTTATTGTTGGATACATCCGTAGTAAATTGTCTTCGTCGACAAAAGGGATAATCCCATCTCCCACACACCCCCTGTATCCGCAACACCATACATATGCAATTTTGTTTCATCTGCAAGACGATCGAGTAACAAATATAAAAAACCTCTATAGAAAAAAGTTTGAATAATTCTGTAAATCTCTAAGCTACTCAAAAATCTCGTGCAGATTTTAAAAACCCAGTAAGATATCTACAGAATTTGAAATCTTTTGTGCGCATATTAATTATCTTTGTGCGTTGGTTGCAGACCGTGTGTGCGCACACACGCGCACAGCTTAAAGGGAACTGTGTCAATGAATATCTTCTACTTTTCTACCTTCAACTAACGAACAAGAACAGATAAACAGAATCGTAATGCAAGACAATCGCCGGCCAATATTCTTAGTATCTAGCAGTGATACATGAGCTATGTATTTATTTCAAGTGCCTTGATTGCGATAGATAAGAATATAAATAAAGCATCTGGAATACTTAGTAGAGTGACGTGGAATAATTTTGTTTTTAGATGGGCTAGAATAACTAGCATCAATTGCCGTCACCGACTGACTGACATACCGAAATGTGAGTTACGCCCCTTTCTCTGTGTTGCCAATTTTGATGTTTTCATCTGAATCTAGATGTTTTTGGTTGCGTCTAGATGTCAGAAATTGCTATTTAGATGATTTTAAACATAAAATAAGTAATATTTCTATTTAATTTATAGTAATAAAATAAGTAATTTTTAATAAATTTTAATAAATGTTGAAGATTAAAGTCACATTTAATTTATTAATAATATGTATATTTCCTAGATTTTAGATATATATCAGGAGAATATAGATATTTCTAGGTGTTTTAAGATGTGTTTTTGACTCAATTTTAGATGCAAAGTTGGCAACACTGCCCTTGCTCGATATCCATACAAGAAAAGAATTAGCACATCTATAATCTGACTTTCAGCCTTGTTTTTATCAGTCTGGGCTCCTCCTTCTACAATGCTAATTTTGATTCACACAGCCATGTCAGACTCTTACAAGTAGTACAGGTTCCCCCGCTATGCGAAAGTAAAGCGTGCCTATGAAACCTTTCGCAAGCCGAAATAGCGTAAAGCGAATAAGCAATTACCATTAATTTATATGGAAATTCTTTTGAGCGTTCCCAGACCCAAAAGATAACCGGTTTTACGCTTAGCGTAACACTCTTGCGAGCTCTCTTAGGGTTTTCTTATACCTTAGGACACATCTTGTTAACGGATGCACGAAATAAATCGAGATAAAGCACAGATGCTTACAGACACAGTTCAAAGCTATGGCGGCTTGAGGTTTTTCGTAAAAGAGAAGTTGCGTATCCACGAAATGGTCGACGCCCTAAATGTAACTCTAAAAATATAGTAACAAGTAGTATTTGCATGTTCACACCAGATGTCTGATGGTTATCACTGGAGTTTGAGTGACAGCAAGTCACCTCAAAACTCCAGCACCTTTATCAGTGTCCTCGCAGACCCCAACACAGTGGTAGTGTGGATATTCTCAACTCTTCCTCGATTTTCTAATTAATCTAATCCTGACTCTAGTGTCATGTTATTTCCGAAAGCGCCAATTATTGTGAGCACGACCCTAACCTTCGTGCTCCTCATTTTGCTCTCGGGCAAGGTCCTGATATTTTTCCAGTTTTAGCTTTCTTTCATTTTACCCGGCAGTCCGCTTACGCAGCCGCATCTTCGATCTGGCAGATCTTTTTTCCCTAGTTTACAACAACTGTCAATATAGATCAACATAGGTTTCTTCAGTTTTTGAGTGATTCTGTCTGATAGGCAGGGTGGCTATGTATGTATGTGGCACGCGTACAGGTCGCACAAATGAGGGTTGAACATTTCAACATTTACTCCTTATGTCTTTGAATCCCCCCTTCAGGTTTTTAGTGGGGAGTTCAATTTACAATATAAGTTTATGCTAAATTATCCCTTAGTTTGTGTCTGGCTGCATTTACGTTTGTTTTTTGAAAATTCATTGATTAGCCCACTCCCCAATTTTTTAATTGATCACCCCCAAACGGCATGCTACCAAAAGACGTTGGTCACGTAACGGTTTCTATTGAGTGACGAACCAGAACTGTTCTTTCTTGTTTTCTACAACAGCCTCTGATTTTTGATGATACCATTTGTTTACATCGCCGAACACAATTCGTTTGCACAGTTCTCAGTGTATGACTACCTACTATGTCATGCCTGTTTTTATATTCTTTTTGATGCAGCTTGCTGCATTCACTTATGTCATAGCCAGCTTGCTTTCACTTTATCGCACCACCAGTAACAGGTGGCTTTCACCGGAGATTACCAATACTCCAGGACTCTACTCAGCATTTCAGCTGATACCAATAATGCTGTCGTCTGTGTGGTTTCGATTCTTCCTCGGATTCCCAGTTCTTCCAATCTTTTTACAAGACTGTTTGGGATTCTTCTAATCGCTCAAGTAATTATAGGCACCTTTTTGCTTATGAGGCCAGATCGTGTATTATTGAGTGTGAACGGTAGGTTAGATAAATGCCATAAAAAGCTTCGAATATGAGAATTATCCATTTAAAATCCTCTGGTTATATCCTGCCTGAAATCAATTATTTCCTGCCTGAATGACGCATGCTTGGAAATTATTTGAGCTTAACAAAGAATGCAATTAGTAATTAAAGAAATCAATTTAATGGCACATTCATTTCAATCACATCATGTTTTGAATCTCTTAAAAAGACCCAAATAATCTTTAAAACATAAAAGGTATGAACACGATGCATTGAATAGTGGTAAATTAAGTATAATAAAAAGAAAATTACTTAATTTCATGCAAACTACAGAGGCATCAATGTGAAACTTGATGCTGTGTGATGCTTGAAAATGTAATGGGCCAGTCTTGTTGATGCAAAGAGCAATACATTATGAGCTGAAATATATAGGAGAATTTAGGAAAGAATGTGCATGTGCATCTACTACTACTACTACTACTAATAATAATACTAATAATAATA
>VCCN01004776.1:1949805-1965057 GCA_006491835.1 Architeuthis dux
AGCACTCAGTGAGAATCGAACGTACAAACAATGGTCATTAGCGTGTTGACCATGGTTTGACGGCTTCTGATGAAAAAGGTCGTTATGAACGTGTTATGAAAGCAGAAATGAAATGGATGAAACTAGAACGAATGAAAGAAAGAAAGAAAAAGATGGAGAGAGAAGCAAGGAGAGAGAAGCAAGGAGAGAGTGAAAGTATGAAAGAGAAGGGAGAGAGAACGAAGAAAGGGAAAGAAAGGGATAGAGAAAGAGAGATAGAGAATTGTGTTAGACAATAAAAAGAGAAATAAATATTTAGGAGAGATACAAATTAAAAGAAAGAAGGAAAGAAAGAAAGCGAAAAAGAAAGATGAAGAATAGAGATATGAATTAAAAGAAAAAGGGAAAGAAAGAGAAAAAGAAAGATGAAGAAGAGAGATACAAATTAAAAGGAAAGAAAGAAAGAGAAAAAAAGAAAGATGAAGAATAGATATATGAATTAAAAGAAAGAAGGAAAGAAAGAAAGAGAAAAAAGAAAGATGAAGAATAGATATATGAATTAAAAGAAAGAAGGAAAGAAAGGAAGAGAAAAAGAAAGATGAAGAAGAGAGATAGAAATTTAAAAAGAAAGAAGAAAAAAAAGAAAAAAAGAAAGATGAAATGGAGAGATAGAAATTAAAAGAAAGAAAGAAAGAAAGAGAAAGAAGGAAGATGAGGAAGAGAAATACACATTAAAAGAAAGAAGGTAAGAAAGAAAGAAAGAGAAAAAAGAAAGAGAAAAAAGAAAGGCGAAGAAGAGAGAGACAAATTAAAAGAAAGAAGGACAGAAAGAAAGAGAAAAAAGAAAGAGAAAAAAGAAAGGTGAAGAAGAGAGATACAAATTAAAAGTAAGAAGGAAAGAAAAAAGAGAAAAAAGAAAGGCGAAGAAGAAGAAAGATACAAATTAAAAGAAAGAAGGACAGAAAGAAAGAGAAAAAAGAAAGGTGAAGAAGAAGAGAGATACAAATTAAAAGAAAGAAAGAGAAAAAAGGAAGATGTAGAAGAGAGAGACAAATTAAAAGAAAGAAGGACAGAAAGAAAGAGAAAAAAGAAAGGTGAAGAAGAAAAGAAGGATACAAATGAAGGGAAGAAAAGAAAAAGATAGAAATGAAAACAAAGAAAGGAAGAGATACAAAAGTGGGAAAGAAAGACTAAAACAAAAGAACGAGAGGGGAAAAGAAAGAATAAATACACCTCCAAATAAATAATTAAGCTAACCACAACAGGCATGAACGCACACACACACACACACGCGCGAACTTAGAGAGCCTCCTCCGTGTTGCCAACTTTATTTTCACTTTACATCTAAAATTGAGTCAAAACACATCTTAAAACACCTAGTAACATCTAGATTATCCAGATATATATCTAAAATCTACGAGATATATTACATATTATTAATAAATTAAATGTTACTAATCTTCAGCATTTGTTTTATTAAAATATTACTTACTTCATTAAAATAGTTCTTATTTTATTACTATAAATTAAATAAAAACATTACTTGTTTTAACAAAAAGAAAATCATCTAAATACCAATTTCTACCATCTAGACGCAAACATAAACATTTTGATGGAAAACATCTAGATTTAGATAGAAAACATCTAGATTTGGATAAAAGATATCTAGATTTAGATGAAAACATCTAAATTGGTAACACCGAATCGCCTCATAACTCTACGTAAACATTGCTCTCATCAACGCGACGAATTCCCTTACTCTCCATTTTTTGTTTTTACTCTCCTTTTTTTCCTACTCCGTCTCGCCGTCAATGTGACTCTCCTTTCACTCACTGTTTGAATCTGAATGAGTAACAGGCCAAGGGGAAGAGTATTACTCCACCCCTGTTGCTGCTTCTAGCCAAGTACGTCACAGTTCGAGACCCCCTACACCATCACCACCCGACAGCTCCTCTCTTCCGACCTGCTGCTTTTCTGGCCTCTCTGTAGCGTTCCTTCTATTTATATAATTGTGAAGAGTTGGTTCGTGTTAAATCAAGGCCCGTCGTCGTACGGGACGGGTCGCTTCCTTCTCCGCTTCTTCCCCCCTCTGATATATTCGATTACTACAAGACAAGAAGGAATGGGGGGTAAATAGCCCCCCTGCCCTTAAAGTAATAATAATAATAATAATAATACAAGCTCGAAACAGCAAAAGAAATCCCAAAATTCTAAAGAAAGCATGACCAACACATAACAGACTATAATATATATAGTTACTAATATTTATATAGTCACTATATAAATATTATCCCAAGTACTGTTTAATTACTTTCCCTTGATTACTGTGCGTGATTTTGTTGTTGGTTTTATTTATATCAAGACTATCGCAAGGGAGATATCGTACCTTACTTTGGGGGATACCTGTGTATATTTATATACCAACATCGTACGAGAAAGAAGGAAAATCAGAAAGATACCAAATTCAAAAACTTAAATCAACAACGACACAGGATTGAAAGAAGTGAAAATTAATATCTCCCTTTTGTTTTGATTTTTGGAAAAGAACTATTTAAAAAAAAAAAAAATATTTGAATGAATACAAGTGAATTATCGGCTTGAGTACAAACTTTTACGTGGATTGTTAAAACAAAAACGAATTGTACAAGAACAGCATTTTCACGTTAAATCAAATCCAAAAAGTTTGAAAAATATTCGGAAAACTAAGAAGCTCTTCCAGTGTATTGAAGAAACAGCCGCATTTTTAAAAATCTAGGCTGAATACAGAAGAAGAGACAAAAACGAAAAAGAATATTTTATAAAATCAACAACATCGAAAAGGAAAGAAAACGCGAATTTGCGTAGTCAACGGAAGGAAGGAACGAACAATTTGTTTGTGCGGACGACGCAAGTAGTAAGAAAATCCCAGATTACATCAACAAACACGAGGTCGCAATACAAAGGTGTTGGTTTACAAAAGAAACCGCAACATCTATCTATCTATCAATCACGGAAAAACAAACGCGTTCTTGATATTGTTTTTTTAACTCAAAGGCAACAGATTGATTTTTTTCGAAGTGACTGAAAAAAGTATACGCAAAAAATAAAGACATTTCTATACTGAAACAAAAAAACAACAAATCATCTGAATGAAGAAAAATTGAAGATTAAAACAAGAAGAACAAGTATATCAAGAACAGAAACATCTTTTTGGAAAAATATATTTTTTACTTTAAAAAAAAGTTTTGTTTTTTCCGCCGAAAAACAACCAAAAGAAAAAAACCCAACACACATCGATATTACTTACAACGAATAGTCGACGAAAAAGGACCAAGAGAGAAAGAAAATAACTAAGTGGAGAAAACAGAAGTAGCTTAAAGCTTAAAGATCTGAAAAAACAAAACGAAAACAAATTCCACCTTAGTTCAACAGTCAACACTAAACGCGTTAAATACAAGCAAACACGTGTACACATCTTTCCTCTTCCCAGGAACGACCGAGAAAGCTAACATTTTGTATTGCAAATTAAAGAAGAAACAATTTAAGTAATATAGATAAATTATAAATTAAAAAAGAAAAATAATTGAAGGAAGAAAAAAAAGATTTTTTTTTATTTTCTTACAATTTCCCAATTGGATTAAACCCAGGATTTTAACAGACAAAAAAAAAATCCTAAAATTGTTAAATTTTTCGGAAACTACTGAATCAGATACGGTAAAGTTCCTCATATTTTCTCTTTCATTTTCTTATACGAATCTGCTTTCGGCTGTTGCATTTTTCTAAGATTCAACATCGCCGTTTTCTTAAAAAAAAAACAGCAGCGTTAAAAAGTGTTAAGTGTTTTATTTATTTATTCTTCCTCTCTCGTAACATTTTATTTTTCTTCTTCCTCTTTTCTTCTTACCTTTTTCGGTCGGCTCGTCCTTTTCTCCAATTCTTTATTTATACACAACCGCATTCCACAGAAGAAGCGGCACGCTAAACGCATTTTTTTCTCCCTACCAAAACTCCTTATTGCGTTTTACCTGCAAGGTGAAATAAAAAAACTAATAAAAAAAACAAACAAGAACGAACGCATAAAAATAGGTTTGACGAATCTCGTGCACCCTATAAAAAAAATACGGCAGCATCCTTGTAAAATCAATATTGTTTAAACACCAGTTATTTCATCATTTCCTCTATTCTTTTCATTGCTAAGTTAATAATTACCCTTTGAAGAATTTTTACGACTCCATTACGTGCGGTTATTGAATTAAAGGGACGACTTCAAAAACCCGTAAAAACAATTTAAGAGAATAGTTTTATTGAAAACAAAAAAACAAATGTTTTTTTGTATTTGAAAAGAACCACGAGTAAAAATAAACAAAACAAAAAACCCACCAATATATTTTTAAAAAAAAAAGCAAAAATCCTTTCCTTTTTCATTCGAAAGCTAAAAAGGATAGAAAATATTTCGCACAATAGCATAACGGTATACTGTATTTTTGAACTGGTTTAGGTTTTGAAAGGAAATTTAAAACAGAATAATAATCATAGGAATAAAAAAAGGTTACATTTAAAAAAACAAAAACAAGGATTGCTTTACATGCATAGAAAATTCGCAATTGTTTAACACAACATTAAGTATAGAAGATATTTGTTTACGAAACAAAAAGATCAACTTTTGTTCTCGTAAAACGCAAGAATCCAACGATAAATATATTTTTCGTGAAGTTGGTTGGTGCTTTCACATACACAAAAAAAAGAGCTTTTTTAATATTTTGGGAACGTAAAAATAATAAATATATATTTATATATATATATATATATTCAAAAAAGGATTAAAACATCGACCGTTTCGTTGGTTCCTTACGCAACAGTTTCAACCCGAACAGATACGACCGACCCAGTAACATCAGAACAAACCACAGATCTTTTTTTTTAACGAAAAGTTGGTCTGCTACTTGCGGAAACTGCAGCTGCTTGAATTCGAATAACTGTCGGGAGTTGTTGTGACGATACAAGACCCCGAAAAAGACTTTCGTTAAGCAAACTAGACCGTCTTTTTGTCACATACCAAATAACTACCATTAATACCATCAAGACTTCAACCGGTCGATTCTCTCCCTCTTCTCTCACTTGCTAAACCATCTCTCTACTTAACTTCCTTCCTGGTTCTCTCGCTCTCTCGCTCCCCCAATTCCTTTAGTTTTCTGCGTCTCTCCTCCTTCGTATTCACATATTTTTGGCTGCTCCTGCGCTCATTTCGGGTATCTGTATTTATTTATTATTAAACAACGCACTGGTTGTATTTATCGGGTGCGTGAGCGTTGCCCCCGAGCCAGGGTTAGGGGTGGGCCTACCGTATGCATTAGCGATATCAAAGGTAGAGATATACGCCACGAACGGCTTATCTTTTATTCAGTCGCCGCAAACGAACAGACACACTTCGAATACCTGCCCCTTTACCAAACTTACAATGGAATTAAGTACTTTATATACGTGCTATGGATATAGACCCATAATCATGAACCGCTCGGCACCTACCTGACGGGTGGGGATCGAAAACAATTAATAATTCTTGATACTTTCACCAAAACTATAAGGTAAAGAAAACGATTACCCAAATCGATAAACTGTATTTTTGGGAGTGGGGTCGATTTTGTATCCTTTTCAATCAACTTTATATACACATATATATCTATCCAGATTTTCACAAGTGAGTATTTATTTTATAAGCTGACAAAAAAAAAGTCGCTAAAATATCCTAACTTTAACAACTTAGTTTTTGTTATAACCTGAAGACACCCACTATCATTGATATATAAGATTCATAATCATCTACATATACATACGTACGTATCTCTTTCTCTCGTATAGCAACCACTTGATATTCTCATAATCATAGTCATCTAAGCTCACAACGCAAATATACACGTACATCCAAGTCCTTTTCGGGTTTATTTACATTGCACATACACCTACTTATACACATAGAACTTAGAATATTAAATAAAGACACACATATATATCATCTATATATATATATTATAATTTAACGAGTTTCATGTAGAGAGAAACGTATATACTATATTTTATATCTAACATTGACATATATAAGGGTTTAAAAGTCTTTGCTGCCTACATATACTGTTATATTCTCTTAAGTATATTTTATATACAGATTTAAAAGATAAATAAACGCACATATATAGATATATATATATTCATGAATATATTTTAGAGTGTGATTTCTATTTCATATATAAATTGTTGTTTACATTGAACTCAAATCGTGTGTTAATTGACGTTAAATATATAAGCATTTTCTCTTCTTTTTTAAAAATAAAACTTTAAAAAGATCGTTGACTCTAGTTCGTAAAGGAACTAAAGCCTTCAATCTAGCTATTGTGTTTGGGATTATATACATACATATATATAAAGAGACACCTCATCATAGAGTAGTGGTTAGCAAGCTAGTCTCGCAAAACCATTACTGCTGTACTGAGTTTCAGCCTTACCGAGTGCCCCAAGCCTGTGGCCTGTTTAAGCTAAACTTAGTAAATACCTATATAAAAACGTATTTTGTGGAAAAGTCACCTTTCTTTGACCGGGTCTTCCATTTTGTTTGGATTTTTATCGCATCATAAACTCTAACATCGAAAACCACCGTTGACTCGGCTATTGAGCTAGAAAGAAAGGTTATTTCATTTGGGATATAAAAGGAAAATAGTTTGAGCTGAAAGCTCGTTCTGACCTTTGGAGTTCATTGGATTTTTTTACCGGCATTTTTACCGGCCGTTTTTTTTTACCGGCTTCGTCATGGCTACCAACGCAAAACTTATGAAAGAAATCAACGAGCAGTTTCTAATCTGCAAAATCTGCTACGAACCTTACAAAAATCCGAAGACTTTGACTTGTCTGCACACGTTTTGCAGCAATTGCCTTCAAAAACACATTGACTCCGAACAGGAACGCTCGAGTCGCTATTCGCTGTACGGTCGGCACGTCTATTGTCCGATATGCCGCAAGAAAACGGAGATACCTACGGGTGGAATACGCCGTCTGCCGGACAACTTCCTCGTTTCCAACCTGACCGACGTTTGCAACCGACTAAAGACGACCAAGGTCCCCCCTTGCGAGATCTGTCACATGGTGCGAACTCGGAGCAACGAGGCGTGCAGCAGATGTCTCGAGTGTTCAAAGGTGCTGTGCAAGTCCTGCGTCAAGCTGCACATGAACACCAAAGTGACACAGAATCACAGCCTTTTCGATCTGGAAGGTGAGAAAGATATTGAGTGTAAAAGTCACGAGGGCGAGATCGTGCGTTTTTACTGTGAACCATGTGATGAGTGTATTTGCGTAGTGTGCACGTTTCAAGAACACAGGGACCATGAAATCTGTTCATTCAGTGAAGGGTCGGCGAAGTACAAGTCGTCGATCGAATCGTTGTTGAACCAGTGTAAAGAGAGACTGTTGGATTTACGCGTGCGCCTGGGTATGATCGGAAAATGCGAATCGGCCCTCAAGGAGACCCGGGAGCGAATCCGGGACCTGGCTATCAGCTACATCGCCCAGGTGCGCCAGACAGAGAAACAACTTTTGCAGAGGGTCGACGCTATGTTTGGGGACGACATCCTCGATTTTTTGGATAATAAATCGTGGCTGCAGGAGAACTTCGACAATTTACAGAACACATGCAACCTCGCCGAAATCGTTTTGAAGGACAGAGGCTTTGAGATTTTGCTTTTGAAAAAAGAACTCCAAAGCAAACTCGGCTTTCTCTTGGAGCCGGATCTACCAAAACTCCCTGACCACTTGGCCACCGACATCAAATTCATTCCCGGGTTCGTTAAACTGGGTCATTTGACCTGTGGCGAAGATGACAACGGAGAAACGTCTACAAACGGTAAAGATCTCTTTAGTATGTCCCAGAACTCGCCCAACAATCGACAGTCGAGTGTCGTGTACAAAAACACACACTCACAGACGGACCTGATTTCTTCGTCGGAAAACTCGACCACAATGAATGCATATGTAAACGTCGAGTGTGCAGCTGCGCAAACGACGCTGGTAGAAACAGTTAGTCGGCTGACAGGTACCGACAGCCGGCACACTCGGGATAAAGCGACAGAGGTACAGCGCGTTGATCCCAAAACACGTGGCACCATGACAGAAGCCTCGGACAGCCGAACACAAAACCCGTCAATCGATAGTATTTCCCGGATCTCGCAGCGAACAACAACATCGACCGAAACTGATATAAAATTTCTTTCAAATGACGAATTCTCCACGGAGGATATCAAACTGCTACAGCGGGTGAAGGCGTACGGCTTTGAGGTGAGGTCGGGCCCCAAGCCAACAACCCGCACCCGGAAGGTCCAGACGGACGACACCCCGCCCACACCACCTCCCACCCCCAAAGCGATCACCATCAGCACGAAATCGACCAACGCCCCTCTTCCTCTGCCAATGCCTATCATGCGGACCAATGCCCACGATACGAAATCCGGTTCGAACAGTCCTATCATTGATCGGCATGCGCGGAGACTGAGTGGTGATATCGTGGCCATCCGTAATAGGTTCGGCGACGCGAAACCCCTTAAACGACAGGAGAGCTTAAAGGAAGCTCCCGACTCCCCTGGCAACTCCAATTCCTCTACCACTTCATCCACCTCTGGCAGCCCGCCAGCTTCCCCTCATGCTAACGGAGTATCTGCCTCAGTCCAGAATGGTCCAACACTGCAGCGGCCGCAGCAAATATCGACCAAACATGCCCATGCGCAAACAACGCCGGTTGAAGTGGTCAGCACGTGTACAGGACCGGAGAAAATGGCCTACCGTAATAGTACAACCCTTACCGACCTCGTACAGCAACAAGATGCCATTACTGACACCGAATCCCTGGTGAAAATGTCACGTCCTGTGGGCGTTACAAGAAGCACATCAATGGAAGCCAAGCAAACAACCCCCAGTCGACAACAGGTCACTGACCGGGGGTCATCACCAGTCTTTTCTTTTGACCCTTCATGTTTTGCCCCTTGTGAGCCATCGGAAAAGCCGAATGTCGTGCTAGCGGACGCCTGTACGGAAACAGAAACACAACAGATGAGGGACTCTGAGACACTGACCCCTATACTGTCCACGGTGGAAAACTGGACACTGACAGATCAAACCGAGTACGTCAACAGCGGTACATCACCGGTCATGACCCCAACTAGAGAGGTTGGCATTTCCACTTTGAACCCAATTCTCGTTCATCAGGGAATGGCAACCATTCGAGTGGAGTGCATTGACTCGGAAACTGAGACCTGCCTGTTTATGCAAGACAACGAAACTCTGACGGACAGAGTGCAGTCGTCTGATGCACAGACGAACATCGAGGTGCACCGACAGGACGGTATAACCTGGGTAGATTGCAACGATGAACTCGAGTCCGGTGCTCAGACAGCGGAAAGCGGGACGGGAACAAGCACTGACGATCTGAATGCGTCGGATGACGAGGGTCGGAAAGAAGGTGGGGATTCAGAGGAAGACGTATTTTTTGAGATCCCCGACGACGATGATGATGAGAACTCGCCTCCAACAACTTCCTCTGCAACAGGCAACTCACAACAAACACAACAGCAGCAGCCACAGCAGCAACAACAACAACAACAACAACAAAAACAACAACAACAAAAACAACAACAACGAAAGCAGTCCGGAAATGGGAAAAGCACAATGACCTTACCTGTTGCGGTCGAGTGTCACAACACAGCCGTGTGCAACATGTGTTCCCTTCAAAAACCAGCCCTGATCCACCGATCCACTATGTCGTCGCCGACCCCTACCCACGACCAGGGAACTATGGTCCTGTCTTTCAGTACCTCCTCCATGGAGTTTATCGACCAGAGCGCTCAGACCACCCAAGCAGTGACGGCTGACAAGTCGATCGAAGCCGTTTTCAGCGAGCCTCCACTAGGCAGTCCGCTTCTAGCTTCGCCAGACTACAACGATGCAGCGACTTCGACCGAATCTCTCCCCTACATGGGTCTTCTGAGCGAGGTCGATCTTGATGAACTTTATCTGATGCCTAACTCAGCGTTCGAGCTGCTCTCCGACACGGATACGGCCAACTCTGATTGTGAGTCCGATATTGAAATTGAAATGGTCGATCAGGAGACGTGGATGGAGAATTGCCAGAACGTCGAGGTGGGTACTCAGACGGCCAACTTTGAGGCACTTATTCCCTCGCACGCGGAGCAGTCTACACCGGAGATTACCTCGGAAATGCTGGACGACGGCTCGAAGGACTTAGTCAGCATTGGGGTGAACACTATGCAGAAAGTCACTTGCGAAAAGCAGACCATCACCCAGACGCGATACCTTATGACTAAAGACAGCATGACTTTCTACATCAACAAATCTGATAAGTCGACGTCGACGCCTACGGGTTCAAACCGCTCATCCATCGTGTCGCGAAACAGTCTCGTGATCGACCGGTGCGACAAAGACACGATGACCAGTGGTTGTGGGGTTATGGACAAGGCGGTCAGTACAGATTCTACGCAACTTAATGAGCAGGTCGCTAACTGCATTAATAAACTGAGAAACGTACATGACCGTCTCCAGAGCCCCACTTCGAAACAGGCGCCCGACTCGGAACTTTCTCCGAAAGCACGGAAAAACAAGCCGCAAATGGAGGACCTGCTCGGTGCACCGACAACTCCGATTACGTCGACGTCAAACGTCATGACGTCGTCTGTACCGCCGATGACGTATTCCCTGACCTCGTCGACACCTGCCCCGTCGTCATCCGCCTCTACGGCCTCGATAAACTTTTTAGTGGAAGACAGTCACGTGAGACCTGCGTCGGTATTTGAAAGCATCTACCCTGGCTGTGCCGACGTCATATCCAAGCCGTCGAATACGTTGACAATGTCAACAGCTTCACCGACGTTTATGACGTCGACATCAATGTCTCAGTCGATGTCCGGATTACCGCCGCAGACTATGTCCACCGAACTGCGACCAGCCCGGGATAGAGGGGCGGTACGCAAAGCCCAACCCATCACGACCCTTAAGTGTCGCTACAAGGATATGAACATTGCCAAGAGTCAAAGTTTACCTCGTCAGTTCATGTCACCCACTAGTGATCCTATTTACCAACAACAGCAACAACAACAGCAAATACAGCAGCAAATGCAACAGCAGCAGCAACAAGCGGCGATACGCTTCGGAAGTCAAATGGCATCGCCGCCAAGTCGTCTTCCATTATTAAGGTACAATTCTGCCCCTGGTCGCATTGTAACAGTTCCGAAACAGACAACGACAAAAGATTATGCAGCGCCACCAGCCCAGACGTCGCCAAAGACCAACACCAAAATCCCAACAACGCGGAAAGCAGGGGAATCGCAAAAGGAAACAATGAAAGATTATTACACAATCACGAACGGAAAAGCAAAGAACCAGCTACCATCATTACCAGCAATCAGTGAGACACGAACCCCGTCCCTCTGTTCCGATTCGTCTGGCAGTTCCACGTCATGGAACTATTCGTCGGCGTCTGGGCCGGCGTCTACGTCGGCGACGTCCATACTGACATGGACGTCGACTCCGACGTCGGAGTCAGAGTCGCTAGCGTCGTTAGCATCTTCGCCGTCGTCACAGAAATCGCCAACGTCGTCGCATGCTATTTACGCACCTTGTGACACTCTGGACCCTTCCCACGAAGAGCAAGTCCCAAGCGAAGAACCCCTGTCACCGACGCCGGCTGTATCGTCTCTAGTGGTGTCTGTCTCGGCACCGGTTCAGGAGTCCAGTGCATCACCACAAACCCGGAAAGGTGGTTTTATGCAACGGTTGCTATCGAGAAAACCCAAGAAGGACACAGACTCGAGCAAGCAACAGTCTTCGAGATCGTCCAGGGATTCTGTTTCCTCCACGTCGTCAACTTCTTCAGCACTGTCGGCTTCCACGTCGCGAAAAACCCCTTCTCCCAAATCCTCGGGAAAAAAATTCAAGTCGAAGACACTGGCAGCGCCAGCATCTCCGGCGCTGTCATCGTCATCTTCGGCCTCACCGTCCCCTAGACCAATGAAAGGGCGAGGGTCTTCAAAGTCCTCATCCCCAGATCCTGATGCCGCGACGGAGAAGACGACAAAACCAAAGAGGAACCACCCGTTCGTCTACGTGCGACAACGGATATTCGCTATCCATGATGGCGAGGAGGAGGCTGACAAGAAAGCGCGAACCCGTGACCGGAACCAGAAGAAAATTGACAAAAAATCTGAAAAGGTCAAAGGGACGCCGTCCCCATCGCCTGTTAGCAAGGGTACCAGCAAGGGTAGGAAAATGACTCCACCCAAACAGATCCCCGCAGAAGTGAAAAAAGAGAAGACACCTCCCCGGTCAGCAATTCCGACACCCGAGGGTCAGTCTTTTGCTGATGTTTGTTAAGATTTTTTATTACATATGTTCAATCGTCAATTACATTTAAGATGCCACGATTTTAATCCTTTAAAAGTCGTGTCTTATATTGTGACGGATTATCTGCCCCTAGATTATCGGGTCCCTAGATTATCGGGTCCCTAGGCTGAACTTTAGTAAACACAATCTCGCGGCCTCAGCACGAAGTCCCAAAAAGCATTACTTTAAAATATTTATAATGTTTGGAACCTAATTTAGAGAACAAAATAGTATTTGCAATGTTCCAGATATGAAAAAAATGTATGTAAACGTACAGAAATTTCACCCAAAATACACACGTGTACACTCAATTAAACCATTCTTATGTACACACAATGAAACTATATTTTTGCTCTTGGGTTCGCCTCTCTGTTGGGCCTGAAGGCTTAAGCGTGCTCAGCCTAATGGTTAATCCGTCACTGGTCTTATGTATGCCACTCGTCTGAGAACTGATATCTGATGTGCAGATGTATTCTGAAACAAGTGACAATACCTTATTAATCAGTAGTCGAAATACACTCTTTTGGGGGGTGAGTTATTTTATTATAGATTGTGGCGATCTCACCCTGATTATCTCACGACAAAAATGCCACATGACATAACTGTCATATGACAAAACATGAGCTATAACTGACACATAGCTCGATGTTCCTCATGTGACAATCGATACAGACTTCGCCGTCGATTGTCACATGATCAGCAGTTGTCCACCGGGAACAACAACTGTGATATGTTACCCCAGGAATGTTTCAATGGACCAACACATCGTGATTGACAATCACGCAAGCAAAGCTCATGTGACAAAGGATTTCATTGGTTGTCATTTGTCACATGGCCGAATGACAATTGTCGAATGACGAAAAAACACTGTCATTATTAAGGCGAAATTGTTTTGATACAAGCGATCATCTGTCGGCTATCAGTCACCACATGGGAAAGGGCTGTGCCCTACAGAGAATTGAAAGTGTGGCTAGCTGTTGTCATGTGTCGAGCAGTTTTAATAGCAGTACGAAGAAAAAGTATATCTGTTTTTTTTCTCTCTCCGGTATATTAGTTTGATATCTATATCGAATTACGACGAATCTTGATATTTTCCCAATGGTACAGTAATTAATACTTGGATCAAGTCTGATGTATGTATATATCCCAAACTTACCGAAATACATATGATCACACACACACACACACACACACACACACACACACACACACTGTGAAATCAAATGATGGATAATTTTTTATATCCAACAGAATTTATTAGTTAAGAACATTAGGTTCTCAACTAATAAATGTCTTTATAATTATCATATACTGTCGGATATAAAAATTATCCATCATGTGATTTCATACTGTCGGCATAGAGAACCACATTATATTCGTGCCTAAATGCGAACGTGAGAGTAGCGAAGCCAGCAAAGTGTAGGATTAAATGACTCCTGCCTACCATGAGAACTTCGTTAGTTCTGTTGGTAGAGCAGAACCTGCGTATAAGGTTGGGTTCGATCCTCGCACGGAGCTCGTTTCTTTATTCTCATTTACGGTTTAGGCCACTCGTTTAGCAGTCGTTCACACCGGCGCCGGGCAAATATAGGTACTCAATTAATAAATGTCTTTATACTTATCATATATATGTGTGTGTGCGTATGCTAATACTAAAAAAGCTATGTATATATAAGAGAAAATACAGTGTTGGTTGAAATGAAAGTAGTATAAACATATCTCGTTTGACGAACAGATGTTGTAAATAAGACGTGTGTATATTTCGTAGAGCGCCTCTACAACTATAGAGTTATTTATTAAACACATATCTACCAGATGTCGTAGAACAGAACAGGGAAATTAATAAGGAAAATATGTATATATATATAAGAAAAATCTCCAAAACTGAAGCTGGATAATAAGCCAACGTATATAATAATCAGTGCTGGATTTAGATTTGGTGAGACCCTAAGCTGTTTAAAGCTTGGGTCCCTTGTTACAAAAATTACGCCAGAAGGTCTTACAAAACTTGAAAACATATGCCTATTAAATCTTTTGAGGCCCTTGCAGATTGTGGGGCCCTAAGCTGTATCTTACTTACCTTTTGCCTAAATCCCACACTGATATTAATTATCGCTGTATAAGACGTGCTTAAGAAAAGGGAATTTAAAATTCTCTCCTGCGTTTTACAGAAAGGTTTACGAGAAATTAATATTTATATCTCCTTTAAAGGTTTACCTTTGTTTTCTGAAATTAAGGATGTAATTTGATAAATCGGTGCGTCCTATACAACAGAAAATACGTTTTTGTTTTCCTGGAAACGATCTGTTCCAAGATTATGGAGTTTTGAGAATTCCGGGAAGTTGTTGAGACATTTATATTATATTTTTTCTGTCTGAATTTTTGAGATGAGGAATTATCATTATTCATTAATCTATTCAGACTAATGTCCTCATCTTGGTTGTTATAGTCATAACGTTTCCACTATATTTGAAATGAGGAATTACCCTTATTATACATTAACCAATTCCAACTAGTGTCTTCATTTTGGTTGTTATAGTCATAAGATGTTTCGGTCGTCGTACCTCCCGGTAACCTTTCCGGGAATACTTGCACACATACACTTAATTTTCCGGTGCTTAGGACCAGATAAGAAGTGTATTTATATATTCGTTATACATTATATACGAGCGGCAGCGCATGATAAGTGCCCAACGAACCATTTTTTAAAAGTTGATAGTTTCGTTATTTTTAGAGCTACAGTGCTCAGTTTTTTATTATTATTTTGAAGCTTGAACTCTCTGCAATATGATTCATAGAATGTTCAAGCTTAAAAAAAACTGGGCATTGTAGCTCTAAAAATAGCAAAAATATCAACTTTTTAAA
>VCCN01004784.1:5824-22665 GCA_006491835.1 Architeuthis dux
AAAGAATTCGTTTTTAAATACATGTAACTATTTGTTGCATTATAATGAATAATAATTTAGATTAATTTTCATGATTTCAAACAGTGGCAGACCGGGCCTAAAATTTCTACCAGGAAAACGTATAAAAAAGGCCCACCTAATCCTAAAATTTAGCATCCGTTCTTCTCGCATCAACGAAACAGCACTAAATTTTCAATTTTAAACGTTATTATGGTTGTATTTTAATTGTTTTCTTCCTGAATTATAATTTTTTTTTTTCAATCGACAAAAACAATGGTGAACAGGGCATTACACACTTTGAGAAATCTTTGTAGTTATAGTCTCATTAGGCATAGATTTGTTTTCTGTTACATGTGTTATTATTGATGATATTATAAATAGGTTAAGTTTACCTTAGATAATACCTTGTAGTTTTATATCTTTAGTATAGATCATTTATTCGAGACTTTTACATAAAAATTATGTTAGTATTATAAATATTGTTCGGGTTGGATATCCGGTGCATCACTATACATTGCATAATTATTAGGATTGCTGTTAATTGAATAGCTGAAAAGGAGTGATTTTTCACGGCAATACAAGTTTGAAAATAAAGTCCAATGGGCAACAATTACAAACTCACGTAACATAACAGGGTAAATCATTTTTTTTAAATAGTTGAAACATGAAATATTTCTATTCTAATGGCAAGAACAATATGATTTTGATAATCTTGAAATAAAGAGGAAAACACCATTTCAACCATATTTGTTTAAACAGCGCACACACACATACAGTGAACTGATAATTCCGAGCATAATAAAAAAAATGAATGAAACATTTAATAGAGACTATTTCAACTGAATATTAAGTAACGCGTTATTTTTATTAATATAAACATTGATGTTGAGGCATCACAAAAAAAAAAAAAACAGGAGAGGAATTATTGGTTAACCATAGAAGTATGGCCCAGTAGGTTTTTTTGTTCACTTATGTTAGTTGCTTGGGTGTATGGCTTCCACATAACGAAACTGCTGCAAATATTTTTTCAATGCATGATTTGGATATTTTCAGTATATTAGCAATTGCCAACATTGCAACACGTTAATTATTTTTAAATAATGTCTTCATTTGTCCGTTATCAACCTCAGCTGATCTGCACGACAGGAGCACTGTTCAACAAATCTTCAGCATGAACTTTGCAAACCACTTTTGACACATTCCATCATTCAGTGCCTTCTCCGTAAACTGCACAAATCTTCTTTTTTTTTTTCGTTTGAATTGCATTTTACATTTCTTAAAATAAAAATTTATATGCCAAAAATGTTGCTTAATTTGTTCAATCTTCAATAAACAAAAATATGCAAATTTTGACAAGAAAAGAAAAAGAAAAATCCTCGCTGTCATCACAATCAAAGCGATCTTAATTAAAATTAAACACTCCTAATGACAAAAGCCGAACAAACTTTGGTTAACCAGCATAAAAATGATTGTTTCAAAGATTTCTACAATATTCAGACCAAGTCAAAAATAATATTCTAAATTTCTGTAAACGAAAAGGATCAACACAAAAACGACTAAATAAAGAGAAAAATGACAATAAAATGAGACAAAAATGTAAACTGACGTATAAAAGAAATTATAAACATTTTAATACATATTTGAAGTGAACACAATTTGTTTTGGCTGACTGTTGGACTCTGGTGGAGCTTTAGTAAGACGTTTATTATTTGGTAGGAAGTGACTATCAAGATAAACAGATTAACATTTTTTCAATACATAGATAAATTATATACAGTTCACATCAGATAATTTTAAAATAAAGGATATAGATAATATTAAGAAGCATGCTTGTAGATTATGAATATTTGATTAATAAACAAGAATTGTGATTTTGTTAATATTTCAATGTTTATTCACATCATCCCCCGAACATTATGAATGGAAAGAACTGTCGCTGTTTACTTATAGGAGTACATACATGCAAATACAGAAAGAGATATATATAGATATAGATATAGATATATATATCTCTTTTTAAACACATTCTTAAACTGTTCAAATAATCAAGTTGGACGGAGAATTGTCTCCCACATTTAGAAAATAAAATACTGAAGAAAAAAAACTTGAAGATAAAGAGGAGTGTGTATATGAACAACATAAAGCTGTTGTATTTAAAACATCATCCAATATGGACAATTCTATTTGGTCCAAATAATATGATGCATATAAAAAGGTAGGGATAATAGGCAGAGGAATCAAAATCATAACTTTTGTCAAAGTATTTAAAAGGAATATATTTAGACAAGCCCACACACTTATGAAAAATCTTCGACACCTATTTTAAAAACGTAATTAAAATTTTAAAAGCTTTTTCTTGTTTTTACTAGAAAGAAAAAAGTCCAAATATTTGTCTAATAAAAAAAAAAAAAAAAAAAAAAAAAAAAAAAAGAAATAAAAATATGAAAAAAGAAAAAATAAATTTTCCTTAATAACGTGTAATCGGACTGTTTCAAGTCAAAGTTTGCTTTTCATTGGAAAAACATCAATCATTATGTGCCAATGCGGTATTGACAACATGTTAACACTGCATTTTGTAGCCAACTAAAAAAGTTTTGACTTTGTGGGCAGACAAAATGTTAATTATTTTGTCTAATTGAAGTTGAAAACCCTTGAAAGACTTTATAAGGGATGTAAAAAACGGTGGAGTATATAAGTTGACCTCTGGCCTTCCCTTTCTTGGGAATCTCAATACTTAAGTCTCCACTGGACAAAAATGCTTGAAAACATGTGCAACCAATTGCAGTAAAGATATAAGGCCTATAAGAGTAAGAAAACAGTGCAACTTGTCAAAGTTTTTTTTACAAAACAAGGAGTAGGAGCCACAGTTACGAAGTGTATTTATTTGCTGAGTTCATATAATTATGAAAATCTTGAAGCAAGAAAGTTTTTATTCTATTTTTTTTTAGGATTATATTTAATTGCCATTGTTACATTATAATAACAAAATCTGCGTCTGGTGCAAATAGTGAATGAAAAAAACAAGAAGTTTTAAAATAAACAAATTAATCAAAATATTTTTTTAAAATCTCTATAAAAAAAAAAATGTAATGTTAATATTGTTTTCTTTTTATCGAAAATAGCCTCAAAAAAGCAAATAAAAATAAAAAGTTACCAAGAAAAGCAATATTTTACTTTATTTTTCATTTTTTTTCAGATACCTAAGTGAGGCTTTCGTATGTACAATGTACAAATCATTACAGGTTCATTCCATGTCAAATCAACAAATCTTTAAGGCAAAAATACCATGACCATCACGGATTTTGTTCAAATTTGGAACAATTATAGATCTTTATGAGACAAATTGAATGGCACCTGTCTCACATTTCTAGTTCAAAGGGTTCCAGAGATACTGACCTCTGAACTTTGCAAAAAATGTGAATTTTTGGAGGTAATAACAAAGTTAGAAAATCAATATCTCAGTTGATTTTATACCTAAAAAGCTCATTTATATACCATTTTAAAGTACTCAAGTAGATCAAAAACTTTTATTATAGGCATTTTTACCTCAGGTCAAATAGAACATTGTTGACCAATTCTTTTTCTAAATTTGGCAAATAATTGGTCTGGCCTTTGGCATGATATGTACAAAATTTCATGGTGGAAAACAAATGGGAACTTGCTACAAGGATTTTAATGAACTAAAATTCACAAAAAAGGTCAATTTGTGCATGTTAAAATGAATTTTCAAATGAAATATCTCATTTTATATGGAAATTTAGGAGGTTTGATTACTATGATTATGTTGATTTGACATGGAATTACCCTATGGTGCAAAACTTTTAAGTAAAATAAATCATCAAATGAATTAAGGAGGGTTATTTCTTTTTTCCCCCAAAAAAAATTTGAAATGGAAACTTCTTTAAAAAAGATTTTGTCCTTTATTAGATAAGTATTGAAAATTTTTATTAAAATCCAATAATTAGTTGATTTTTGGTAAAGTTTTTATATCTAAGTGTTTTGCATTTAAAAATTTTGGAAATTTTTCTAATGAAAATTATTACGATTACATTGTCACAACTTTGTACGCTATCAATTTTCAAAATATTTCTGGTTCTATAATGTGTACAAATAATTTTTATATCAAATTTTTCTTCAATCTTTCAATGATGAAATTATCTTTAAAATGAGTTTGGATTTTGTCAGGTGTTGATTTCCCGCTGAAATTTTTCAAAACTGTGTGGACATAGCTAATATATTGCAATAATCGTGTGAAACAAAAAAGTTATCAATCTATTAAGCCATTAATAATAAAAATATTTCAAAATATAACATCCAGAGGACAAACAGTGAGTTGGAAAAGAATTTATCAGGTTCTTCAACATCAAATTGTAGATTCTTTTTAAATTGACATTTTTACTGTTACTTTTTTGGATATTTTATTTTTAAATATTTGTTAATTATTCAGTAAAAATTCAATTTCATTTTCTTTCCCGAGGAAAATATAAAAAGCTTTTCAACTCATGACTCAGTGAGTTCAAGCTGAGTCATAATGGAGTTGAAGCTTCAAAGAATATAAATTCCAACTTTGGAGACAATGCTGTTAGTAAAGGATTAGTAAGATTTGGATTTCAAAATTTACAAGTGAAGATTTTAGTTCAGAAAACCAAAAAAGAAGGCAGTCAAAACCATCAAATGTTGAATTATGGAAAACAATCTAAAAAAACGTCCAAGAGTTTGCAAACTTCAATGCATTTATTTGATCTATTTCTAATCATTTCAGAGCAACTGGCAAAGCAAAAGCCCAATAAATGGATTTCATTTGAAACAAGAAATTATTTTTTACAAATCTCGCACATTAATCATGTTCAACAGTATAAAATTGATCCATTTTTGCATATCATCACTTGTGATGAAAATTGAATTTTGTAAAATAACTGAAAATCTACAAAGCTGGATACAGATGAGAAGCTGAAGCATGAATTGAAACTACATCATCATCCTTGGAAAGTTACAGAGATGTTTGCTGAAAGAAGAGTGGTCAGATGCATCATAAGCTTCCATCAAAGTGGCCAAACAATCCAAGCTAGTCTACATAGATATGTAGACCAGCTTGAAATTGCGTACTCAGAACTCAAACAAATAGTGTTTAGATATTTTCTATAGTTTTGAGAAGGGTCATTAACATTCAAATAGTTCTTCGGACGATTGAACTCCTTGTTGTTTGTGTTGTTAACACAACATTTCGGCCTTCTTTAGGTGTAATATCCGAAAATAGTGTTTAGTTTAATACAAATGGTGTCATTTTGTTAAATGGTAATGCCCATCTTCATGTTGTGAAAATGATGTTACTAAAGTTGAGTCTGTTGAAGATAGAAACTATATTGCACCCTACATTCACTTGACCTGTAGATTACCATTTTCCTTAGAGCCAAGTTTCTCCAGTCAGGATCAAACTGAAGAAGCCTTAAATGATTTATCAATTATTTTGTTATTTTATGAAGCATAGGTGGAATAAATGTATAGAGGCTAATGGGGAATATTTTGATTGAAAAAGATTATCTACACAATTCATTTTGTTAAATATGACAATTTAATGTTGAACAACCTGGAACACACACGCATGCATGGTATGGACATAAAGTCATACTAAATCTAAAAATCTATTGACTTTATCTTAAAAACGAGAGAGAGATGTTTTTTTATTTTTAAAAGCATGTTTCACTAACCAGAGCTGTTTATTACAGGTCTGGTTAGTGAAACAATAGAAACCGTCTGCATTTTCACCACTGATTTTTCAATTGAACTTTAAACAAGTGAAGTTGGGGAAACTTTATTACCTTTCAACAGATTTTGTAAAAAGTCAATGCTCTTGTTGAGAACAAAAACTTGTGTAGATTTTCCACCTATTTTACAAATAAAACATTTAGGAAATGTGTGTCGTGTGTTCCTTAGAGAAGAAAAAAAACCTTACCATTAGATAAGTCATCTGGTACTTCTATTAATAGATGCTTTAATTTATTCACTTGTTTATTTGTAAGTAGCTTGTCTACAGAGAAGCATATTTGATGGTTAATGGAGTTGCCAGTTTTCCTGTGTCTTCATTGTGGTAACTTCATAACTTACTATACAACTAAAAGAAAGGTTTTTCTGTAGGACTGACAATCGGATTACCAAAATACTGTAGAAAATAGATTGTGGATACCTTTAAAATAATTTGTTTTTCTATATTTTACTGAGAACTGGGATTTCTTGTAAAAAATGAAACAAATTTTTTAAAAAGTATTGTTGAAGAATATTGTAATTTAGTGTGAATCAAAATAATCGTTTCTTTATAGACAGTTGTGATAGACAATAAACTATGTTTTTCATACTTAGGAGAGAAAAGTGGCAAATAACTTCAGCAATCACAGGCTTAAACGATATATCCAAACATACTGTGGGCTCAGAAAAATTAATACTTTGAGGATGGACGGTCAAAATGAACCAAGAAAATAACATTTTCTATATCAACTTGAATTATTCAGGCAACATAATTTAAATCTGGAAATTTGGAAGTTAGGATATGAAAGCTAAAAAAGTAAAAACATCACAAATGGTGGTATCATGCCATCTGACATTTAAATCAAGAAAGAAAAATCAATTTAAATATAGTTATTGCCATAACAAGATCTTTCTCATTCTCTAATCAGTAATCTACAAGTTTCAAAGGAATCACATTTTTAATAGTGAAAAAAGTTTCAACACTGAGTTGGGTTGTTTAGCTGATTTCTATGTCCATACCTATTTAAAACAAACAGAAATATGGATTTTTATATGCAAATTGATTTTGTGAGTTTTTTTTTTAATTTTCTTCCATAAATATTTATTTTAATAATTAAAAATGTTCTTGATCCTAGAAAAAATATTGTTTGAGTGAATAAGAAATGTTTTAATAAATAATAAAATATCCACTTTAACAATAAAACCAATCACATTATCACAAAAGCATGAAGCTTTTATTAAAAAGTTAATGAGCATATAGCAATTTTTAAAAAATATTTCCCAAAATAGATAATTCAGATAAATGTCCTTTAGTTACATTAAGAAGAAAAACATTAGAATGCCTGTGTAGATACTTGAAACAATATGAGAGAAAGAGAACAATGTGGGTATATAGATAGCATAAGTAGAATAGTTCTGAAAGAGTCAGAGCTAACTCTTGCTCTAATATAATGTTAATATTCAGGAATTAAATTAATTAAATGCTCCTCATCAAATGTTTTTGACATCCTCAAACTTTAAAGTTAACTGGAGAGTGCTCAACTAATTGTAAATGTTAATTTTACTTATTTATAAATGTATAACTTTTGTAAAAAAAAAAAATAAATAAAAAAAAAAAACTTATTTAAATATTTTCTAAATTTTGACAAAGAAAATTTCTTTAATTCTCTTTGTCAAAATTTAGAAAATTGTTTTTTTTATAGCTTTAAAAATTATTTTATGAAATGATCTTGTAATTTACCAGTGCTTTTTATAATTTATATCCACTTTTAAGATTTTTATAATTACAATTTAGACAAAGTCACAACATTATATAAATACACTACAGCAATTAGTAGAGCTGAAATTTAGAATTTATAAATTTAGAATTCTTGCAGGGTAACACAAAATACTAATGATCACTGGAAATCTAAGGTACAGATTTTTTTTTTTTTTTTTTTTTTACTTCAAATTACACAGTGCCAATTGGTGTACATTTTCAAAATGTGTCATCACAATTTCTTAGACTAAAGATATAACAATGTTTTTTTTTTTTGTTTTTTTTTTAAGTTCTTACTCAAAAGTAACAGCAAAATGACTTTTTAATAAATTTTGAACATGAATTCATTTTATTTTCATTTGTTTACAGTAAAGTAATAAAATGTTTGGAAACAATGATAAAAATAAGTTTTCATTAAATCAATGCAAATTCATAGTAAATAGAGACATTTGACAAAAAAAAAAAACAAAAAAAAAAAAACTGTATTTATCACAAAGCAGCAACTATAAAAGTTGCATATTTCCTTGTTACCACTGAGTAGAGAGATATCATCATATAGTTATTAAAATTTATATTTCCTCAGCACCGGGGATCTCTATGTTCCCAGGTACATCACCTTGTGATGTATGTGAAAAGAAGAAGGTATCTTCATATAGTTATCAAAATTTATATACCTCAATTCCCATCACTTGCCGTACTTTTTGTTTGCATACAGAGAAAATTTACTTCTTTGTATGAATAAAACTTGACTTATGCAAAGACTAAACATACAATTTGCAAAGTACAAAAAGTCTTACTTACAGAGCCAACTGCATGTTCCTATCTTTAAAATGTTACAATTGTGAAAATAATTTTCCCTTTTACCAAGATAATCAGTTATGTCAACCATGAAGGATTTTTACATCTAAATGTGCGTCAAGACAAAAAAGTAATTAAAATTACTGAAAAATAAATGTTAATGAATGTCAGAAAAATGGCCAACAACTTGTTCTTTATATACATTTCTTTTTAGTCATCAAGCTAGAAGAAAAATAACTTGCGGTAAAAAAAAAAAAAAAAAAAAAATCAAGTTCCCTCCTTAGAGGCAGTAGAACTTTTACACCAAATACATATTTTTTTAACATCATTGTTTTGCTGAATAGTCATAAGTTATTTAATTTTATCTGATAATAAAATACCTAAGTTGCTTCAATCTCATCAAGAAAATAAAATGCTGTGTGATTGAAAAATATTTATTCCAACTGTTCCATCCCATCTTCATTAATCTAGTATGGATAACTATGTGGAACGAGAGTACAAATGAAATGAAGAGAAAAAGTGTGAGAATAAGACCCTCTGGTAGATACTGCCATCTTTTTAACTTCAGAAGAGTGAATTCAGACAAAGGGAAAATATTAAGTAACAGAAGTGCAACATAGAACAAGGAAACATTATGTTAATAGAGAATGGTATAGAATAGCATTACTCAAACTATCTGATCTCGCGGACCGGCAAGTTTTTTTTTCCAATGTATCAGGGACTGATAAGATATCTGTGCCAAATTATTATCCGTACACAATCAGTAAAATATTAATTTAACTTTTGTAGTAATGTTGATCTCCATCGGAAAAATATAATGAATATATTAAAAGTTAAATTTTTTTTTTCAATTTATATTTATTTTGTAAACAAGTAATACAATATTGCAAAATGAATTAAAAAATATGCAAACCTTCTAGCAAAAATTCAAAAACTTGTTAATAGGTAATAAAATGACAAATTATAATGAGTAAGGTTGATTAAAAACAATAATAAATATAGGCATGTTTCTAATGTGAAAGATGAGCCTGCTTCTTCTTTGTCATCTTATCTAATCTTGGTTCAATTGTGAATAGATATCCATTGTATTTCTGTATTTTGTCTTAAGGTATGTTGAAGGAAATGGTAGTGTCTAGTTGATACTTTAAACATCAATAAAGATGCGAAAACAAGCCACATACCGACAGCCTGTGGTTTGCATACCGGCACTAGTACACATACCAGATTTTGAATACCACTGGTGAAGAAGATCAAAGTACATCATGTTTTTTAAGTAAATCATGCTTTATCAGGTTCATTTAAAAGAACATTTTTTCAAAATTAAAACAGGCTATTTCACTCCTAAATTATGAAAATTTTCATTATGTTAGCATTATCAAATTACAAATCACCTCTTCACACAACTGAATGATTTTGAAATTTCTAAAATAGGTACTGTTACTACATATTTATAAAGCAACTGCAATCTTAAACAGCAGTTTAAAAAAATAAATGAAATATGGATTCCGAGAACGGTTATGAGCAGTTATGTTTGAATAACAGAGAAAATAGAATAACATACATATAATGGAAAATGAAAATATTTTGTTGCATTAAAGATAAATATGCCATAAAATACCAAAGCAACCAAAATGTATCTTACAGAGAATAGAGCTATAAATACACAAAGACCAAGCCAGTTCCCAATATTACTGAGGAATTTAAGTTTCACAAATCCGATTATTGTTTATCTTATAACTAAAAATTGAAGTGAGAGGAAAGGAAAATAATTATACAGCTCAGAACCAAAAGAAATGCTCTAGTGGACATATGTTGGCAATGAACATTCAGCTGGGCTTTTGACACAATAGCAGAATCTCAAATTGCCTGTTAAGTAATTAGCTGTCATAGGAATTTAAAAAATAAAAGAATATGGTGAAAATGATTCTCTGAAATTTTCAGTATAATTTATTCATAGAATTATTACAACTTCTTATATTGTGATTCATTTCTATTGTCTCTTATCTTTTAAACTAATAATGAAAAAGATGACATGACTTGCTCCTTTTGCCAGATTTGAAACAATCAAGAAATAATATGTGGCATGCAGAAATTGAATTTTGCTTTGTAGGCATCAAATGTATGAAAAACTTGTCAGCCATTGCTCATTAGAAAAGAGGATTAGAAAATTAGAAGTGAGGATTTTACTGCAAATGTATTTCAAAGAGTCCTAGGAACTGGTAAAAGACTTATAAAGGAAATGCAACTTTCCATTTAATAAAATATTACAAAGCAAATCTTCATAGGAGATAGTAGGAACAATTAGGACAAATCTTTTTCAAAAACTTTCCTCTGACGTAATTTTACATACATGTGTGTGTGTGTCTTCATGTTTTAATTATATGCAAATTCCTTTTTTTATTTTTTATTCATTATTACTGAGTTTGACATTTTTTTTTCACACAAATTAATTCCATTTACTATTTTTTTGCCTAAATATATTTTTATTAGCTGTATTTTCAAACTATATATGTATTTTTTCCCCCCAAAGTTAATTTGAATAATATCAAATGCTTGTGACCAAATCAGCTCTGACATTGTGGATGGTTTGGTGAATATCGTTCTAACACTTCCTTGAAAGACAAAATAAGATTCTGCAGCCCAAATAAATAACCTTTGTCTGGGCCATAATGTATAATTTTGTCCTCACAGAATCCTTGGTGTGTGGAATGTGCAAAATCTATCATGCGTACCTCCACCTCAGGCCAGTGCTTGTCCCATGTGTGCTGCAAGCCATAACTACACTTGTCTGATGAATCATTGTCCAGCCTTGGCGAGCAATGATGATGGTGTCTGCTACTACTCTCTACAGCACCATCATACATGACCAGCAGTGAACTGGTATAAAAGCGGAATGTATCTTGCTTTTCAACCATAGCATAGAGTTGCTGCAGGCGCCAAATAATTGGTTTGATTAGGTCCAACCTTGCTTCTATGCCATTGTGTAAAAATTTGTATAGTGTCTCTTTGAACCCTTCAATTGTCAGAGTTCTCCCATGGTATTTATTCTGGTACACATACTGCCCTTTGTCTACATGGTACACCTGCAGATTATATTAAAAGAGATAAAAAAAATATAATATAAAACAATTTTAATTATATATTCATACATCTAAAACACTTTTTTATCAATGATAATTTATACATAAAAAAAGTATTGCTCAATTATTTGAACAAGCACAACATCTGCTTTCCTCAAATTGCAGGGGCCATTATGGATTTTGAGCGGGTGGGGGAATCAAAATTAACTCACTAGTTCCATATTGCAATGTGGGTTCACTGTTTTAATCTGCTTAAAAAATTCTGAACAAGATTTTGGAAAGATAGAAACAAAAAACTTGCTTTTTGTTTTGTTTAACAATTTAATTCTATTAAAAAAACATTTTCCAGAGATTTAGCATCCAGAAACACAAAACATGACTAAATGCATGCCTTGTTATGTTGATTGTAACAAATTGGGTTCTCTGTTCAAATACTTATGACAGGTACTGTACACACACACACACACACACACACAGGTGTCCCCCATTATAGCATGGATGTTGGGGTCCAAGAAAGTCAACCGCATTATAACAGAGCTGCGATAACTGCGGCAAGATTCAAGGGCGGGTGATAGATAAAAGATGGCGTACATTGTCTATTGTATAAGACTAAGTGAGATTTGAATGAAGGCATTCTTTAATGTTTGTTTTTTATTAAATAATATTACCAAAATAACTTTCATATATTACAAAGTATACCAAATTTCAGTATTTAAAAACGAAATATTACCATATTTACATCAAAACCCTTAGCCTGTGTGCCTTTAGATCTCCTGTAGGGAAAAAAATAATATTAAAAAAAAGTTTCATTCATTGACTACTGAAATGTTTTTATCTAATTCATATCATTTTTACAGTTGGTATACCTGCGCAAGTCAAATATATTTCTTAGCGGGGGCGGGATGGAAGTTGTGTCACCTCTGTCATTAAATGGGCTTAGGGTGTAGTAAAATAGCACGAGATATCAACCTTATGGATTCAAAAGGAAATTGCTTTATTTGCGGTTTTCAGGATGAATGGGCAATAATATAGGTAAAAATGTTGAGGTCACCAACCACCCACGTTATATCGTGAACCACGCTATAATGGGGGACACATTATATATATATATATATATATATATATATATATATATTTCTCTCAGAGCTACAAACTTTTATGACAGGATTTATAGCATTAACTTATTTGCTGAGCAAGTGTCAATTTATAATCATCTAAAAGCTTAATTCTTCTATTAAATAAAAATAATCATCAAGTAAGATATATTAAATATATTTAACTCTTGACATCCTGTACCGCACAAACCAGAGTCCGAACCGCACAAATCAAAGTGCTTTGTTTAGACTCGTTAAGGAAGAGTGTGCTTTCTAATGTAAGGGAGATGACTCTAGTTACTTCCTTTATTGTTCATTTCCAGGCTGTAATGTGCGCATTTGCTGTCGAGCACATGTTGCAGAGTTTTGATCAATTTTTTTCCACGATAGTTTTCCTGCGATAATGAGGCTAGGTACTCAATTGAGGACTTGTTCGATGATTTGATCAACGAATTAGTGGTTGACAGGGCCGTAGGTCTTTGAGATGACAACCAAAGTGATGTGTATGTTTTTTCAGTGCACACGAGTGACCTGTCTGACTTTAAACCAGCAGAATTTTCATCAAGCGACCTGGATGAAATTTCACCTGCTGAATGTCGACCACTGTTGTGGACCCTGAACCTGCAGCATTTACAAGTGTTGTGGGTCCTAAAAAACCATTAGGGCTTGATGCCAAGCCTGTCAAATATTTGTTAAACTTTTCCCATTGGCTTTCAACGAGAAGATCACCAATCAAACAAACTTGTATGTATAACAGAAGTGGGCTACAACCTGTGTTTCTTATCTGTGAATTTCTTCATAATTAAACTGCAGAAAGGTCAGTGCAAAAAATGTTTTGTTTGTATGACTATGCCTGTAACCAATTGCAGTTAATGTATTACTGACAAACACACCACACGTTTTTTCATCATCTTTATTGAAAGCACATGTTCTTTTAAATTATTATTATATAATTAATCAACAACCACACATGCATAACATTAATTTTTAGCACAAATGACTACATCACATTAAAAAACAAACTCTTTCCTACAATACTGCCAATCACAAGTCTACACTATAAAATAATAAACCTATTTTTAGCCCTTTTTTGCTCAATCATTACAGGACTGGGCTTTGGACTTAGAACATTTTCAACAGGATGTCAAGTGTTAATGCTATAACAATAAAAAGAAAAACTAGGCACGGCTACTAACTGGACAGTTTTAACGTAAAGGAAGAGCAATTTTAAGAAATGTTTTGCTACAGGTATAACTCACCTTCATTCCACAAATGCGAACACCCAGTGAACTTGATGTACTCTCTTTACTTCGAAGTATTTTCTTTTGTTTTTTTTCCTCTGAATGATCATCTCCATGTTGTCTAGGGCCCATCTTCAAGTCAAGAACACAAGGGTATCTGAATTTGGCTGCCACATTTTCTAAGAGTATAAATTCTGAGAAACAGTTAAGGAACCATTACCAGAATTACTTCCCTTGAGACTGAAAATATCTTCAACACTTCATATTTCATGCCTGAAATTATATGTATCTGCAATTTTCTAAGATTTTAGATAAATTTAAAAACAGTCATACATCAGTTACTTATAGAAAAACAAAACAAGGTCATTTATTGAATTTTTGGGGTCTCCTGATAAAACGGAAATCAATTAAGTACTATCTCCTTCCTTTACTTCCAACAGGTAGATAACACTCCCCCCCTCTGCACTTGCATGAAATACACATTTTAAAAAAATCCTTGTTATGATCAGCCAAGCAAGTATAAATTGACAAACATTTAACAAATTCTCTCATCCTTCTCTCCAGAATAGCTTCATTTTACTTCATCCTTAGCCATGAATCAAAGTCAAGTACTCTTAAAATTTCTATTTCTCTCCCTGAATTCATTCGTAGCAAGTCATTACTTTCTCTCTACTACTAGGTAGTCCAAACAGTCCGTTTTTTTGGTTTCACGTAGCTAGTAACGCTAATTTTTCACTGTTTCTCAAGTGTTCATTCTCCAAAATTTTGACTAAATACAAAACTGTTATGCATGAACTTAATAAAGAATGTCCAATTCTGAATCTGTTGGTGTCTTATTTGTCATCGTTTGACTTAAAATGAATTTTACAGCGAATTTTCGATTTAATGTGTTTACAGCGCCCAAATAACACAGCAGCGGTTTTTTTTACTGTGGTCGAAAAAATGTGTCTATAAATAAATGATTGAAGTTTTCGAAGCATCCGATGTATGGTTTTGGAAACAATGTCATCTAGTAGAGAAATAAATGTTCTTCAGTTTTGTATAAAATTCAAGCGAGTACCCGATGTCTAAATATTAAAAAAATCAATTTAAAAACTTTGATCCATAATTTCTTGGCATTCTAATATAATAATAAACTCGTGTTTGGTATCAAAATGTAGTTAAAAAAGTGATCTATCAAAATGCATTGGTATTGCTTTCGGCGAATGGGCCCTTCAGCGGCTTTTGGTACCATGCGAAGAAGGAATTTCTCTTTCTTTGGGTTTCGCTAAATCCACGCATCACGATGAAGACGAGTGTTCCGTTTGCTGATTTTTTCGGCTATAGCGACCTGCTGACTGACGATGCAAACAATCTAAGAATATTTATACATTCTATGTTTGTTATTTTTTAAATTTTAATAATTGGTTATTTATGATAGATTTTGTGTTAGTGCATTGAATTCAGATTAGTTGATACTATGGAAGTACTATTCTGATGTAGGGTTTAGAGTTTGTATTTATTTATGTATGGTGAATTTCCAGATGCAGTGCTAACTCATATCTGCTTCAAAAATGGTTAAAATCGGCTAAACTTTATAGCTAAAATTATATACACACACACACACACACACATATATTATATATATATATACACACATACACACACTTTTGAATCATTGATTTTGAATGGCTAAAAGTGGCTAGATTTTGCAAAGAAAATGGCTAAAAGTTAGTAGCTTAGTATTAGTTACTACTACAAAACTACCCACCTTTAGCCATATATTAAAAACCTAGCCACTTTTAGCCATTAATAGTACTAAGTAGTAGTAATACATAAAATAAATATTGCTGTATGAATATAAAGAATAATGTTAACGTTAATGAAAAAAAGAAAATCTCTAAATTATTTTTTTTAATAAAGCGTGATTACCAAACGTCACTCAGGTTTTATTTTTACTAATTGAAAAGGATTCCTTTTCAATTAGTAAATTTAACTCCTTTAAGGATTCAAGTTTTTCAATAATGTTTATACTTTCATCAACTGAAGTTTAAATTACGCTTTCAAGCGCTATTTTCTTGCAAGCTTTTGGTCTGCCCCTTGAAAACACCCATTATTGATGTTTTTCCAGTAAAATTAAAACAAACAAAACACTGAATTAAAACAGCCCGATTTTATGTTATTATTGATGAAAATTTGGTTTTCTTTTGTTTTTCTTTCTTTTTTTTTGACAAATATTTGGACTTTTTTCTTTCTAGCAAAAACAAGAAAAAACTTTAGTCAAAAGCCGCATAATGGTTCATGCTTGTTTTTAAAAAAATTCGGACTTTTTTAGTGATCACTGCCCCAATACAAAGTGAGAAGTTAAGTAAATAATTCATTGCCCCCCCCCCCTACACTTTAAAACAATTTGTCGCTTTGCTCTTGGTCTATTATTTGTACATCTACTAGATTTTAAGATTTTTTTCTTTTTACCGGAAATAGCCATATAAGTTGTTAAAAAAAAGTTGCCAAGAGCAATATTTTACTTCATTCTTCTTTTTTTTTTAAAAAGGAAAGAGTTTATATTTCCATGGACTTATCTTTAAAAATCATGAAGAAAAAAAATACATCCAAATGAATTAAACAAATTTTTTATGGAAGTTTCCATTCCAAATTTCGGGAAAAAAAATATTTTTCCTTTGTGAATGTGATTGGTATAATCACATTCACAAAGGAAAAATATTTTTTTCCTGAAATTTGGAATGGAAACTTCCATAAAAAATTTGTTTCATCTTTTATTAGATAAGTACTGAAAATTTTTACTATGGTTTTAGTGGCGTAGATGTAATAAATTACTATTATTTTTAATAAAATATTTTTATTTGATTTAAACATAAAATAGCCATCACCAATATCTTATTTAAATATTTGCTTAAAACGTTATAATATTTAACATTATGTTCTATGCATTTTTTAATTTGATACACTTTCATTATCCTTGATGTTTTTTTGAGAAATCAACCATATGATCGACTTTCATAGTAGCACATATTAATGTTGCTGCACCACATTTGATTTTAATGGCATGTTTTGCTCGATACCAGCTGATGATACATATACCCAATTGCAGCGATGCCTTCTCGTTGAGGGAAAAGGGAGGCGCCCT
>VCCN01004784.1:36375-65494 GCA_006491835.1 Architeuthis dux
AATATTTAAAGAGATATAGCAATTTATTTACTACCCATTGTACTTTTTTGTTCAGCTACAGCATTTCAGGGAAGACTAGTCAAGTCAGTCAGGCAGGCAGGCAGGCAGGGAATTTATCAAATTTGTCTCTTAGGGAGGAAAGAGTTAAGGGTCTACCTACGAAATGAGCTGAGTAATCTCTTGAGGAATTTTGTGCCCGGTCATCTAAAAGGTGACTTTTATTTATACAAAATACATCGTTGAAAAAATTGCTGTTCTGTTTATTTTCTTTTTCTGAAAAACATCTGAGGTTTCCAATTCTCCATTGTTCTGATATCTCTAATGTTTCTATGAGCGGATATCTACTAGATTGTCTTTGGGCCAAGATTCTATTTGACTAAAAAAAAAAATATTCCTTCTAAAATTTGTTATTTCACCTATGAATTGAATATTCAACCCAGCTCCAAACACAAAATGTATTTTATAAAATCTAACCTGAGAAAGAGGGGGCGGGGGGCAATCTTGTCACAGTAAATTTCATGTTTAAACATATTTTGCCTACTAAGTTCTGTTATCCTTACTACTAATTAAAGATGAATAAGAACTATGCGCAAATAAATGAAATTCCAAATTTGCAATGTCATTAAACAAAATGTTCTATTTCAGGAACTAGGTATACAGTAAAGTTGGAATTTGGGGGCTAGGTATATGTTAAAGTCTCCATTAATAGACATTGAACATACAAAAAAACCTGGAAATTGAGATGTAGGTATATGCTATATCCCTGCATACACCCCCCCCCATTTCATGCACTCTTTCAAAATTTGTCACATTTAGAAATTAACTTATAGAAATCTTTAACAATAGAAAATATATTTACTACGTATGGCACCTTATCAAAAGGCAACAAAGAAAAATGTAAACTAAATGAGTTCAGGATCTTATTAAAAACTAGAGAGAATTGCAGTCTTTCTCTTAAATGTCATCAAAATCGCTGTCAGATTCAAATTGATCTATTTCTGAGACTGTAATTGTCACACTCTACATTTACACAAATCTGTGCAGGACAGCAAAGACAAAACTTCATTTGGGAATGGGTTGCAAGTCATCCATCTAATTTTGATTTCTCCATCCTCAAAGTACCTTCTGTGATCTTGAACTCCAGGATGAAATGGGATGCTTCCCAAAGCAAGCCTCCATATTCTCATTTACAGCAAAGAATGCGCTGTTGAAGAGCATTCTGACAAGGAGGTAGTAGCTTGGATTGGATTTTCCCTTTCTTACTACAATAAATCTTATAGTGCAGCTCATTGACATTTGACTGTTTATGGCTATAAAACTGACAAACTTATTTAGATTATCACCCCCTGTGAAACAGTACACACCAAGAATAGCATGTTTGTATTCTGCATTACCGACACCAAGCTCACATGCTTGCTAATTAAACTTGTCTGAAATATCATCAATACTAACTATTCTTGATTTGCTTCCAGTCCCTGTCTTGAACAGCAGTACATATCGATATCTGGAGAATGTAGGACAAATTTAGAATAGCCATCGAGCTCTGCATTCGTTTACTTGGAGAGCCAGCCTGCAAAATTAAATCTTTAAACTTTTGCGCAATGTCACTGAAACTGTTTGAATTATCAACTTTCAACTTATGAACCATGGCCATACCATCTAAAAATGACACTGAATTTAGGGGTACTGACTCTACGTACTGGACACTTTTCTCTGAGATTTTAGCTATAGCAGCTTTATTTGTTTTCCTCAACATCCTAAATTCATCTGCAAGACTCCTATGGGATATGAAAACACTTGTTTTATGTCAATAACCCTGCTCTAGCCATTCTTCCAAACTACTTCCTTTTTATTGACCCTCAATACTTTTTTCAGTTGTAAACTAGAAATTGTGTGGAGGTTTAGCTTCTTTAGTGGGTCAAAGAATTATTTTGTGGGCTTTTAGACCTTCAGAGCGAAATAACATCATGACATCTTTTACATGTGTTTTGGCATTTGGCAAATTTTCTTTGATAACAAGGGTCAAGTCCAGGTGAGATGCCATTCTCCAAATGAATTGACAAATATTTCTTCCAAGCTTTGTTATCTTTGAGGCAGCTTCCTCCTAATCCTGCTTGGAAGCAGATCATAGTGTATGAAGGCAGACAGCAGTATCATTCAGTGAAAATCTTGACTCCACTAGACGTTTTCATACCTTTTATTGATGATATTCAATTGTTTTGTCAGGCATTGGGCATTCTTTCCCAAAATGGGTTGTTGTAGCTCAATTATGCTGCAAAGTTACCATTTGAAAAGAACTTGTAAATCTCAGGATGGCTTGTTGGCAAATTAAGCATGTCCGAAATATATGGCTGTAGGTATCTTGCATAGTTGTGCCTATCATAAGCAAACACCCATGGTACACCTTCCTGTACAGATTCCAAGTGCAGGGGCCAGTCTCCAGCTCTTTGGGCATAGATTAGATTCAACAATTCAATATCTATGTATGTAAACCTAAATGCAAGTCTCCTTTGCAAACTTCTGTCTAATAGAGGCAAAATTTTTCTTACACTTCTTAGCAGGGACACTTTTCAGGAGATTTTTCAAGTTCCATAACATTTTGTCAAAGTGATTTAGAGTAACATTTGTTTCACTGTGGAAATCTGCACCAGCAAACAATGCTTTCAGCCCATTACAAAGTATTCTCATCAATAATTCATACATCAGATTATGCATACAAACTGTCCTGTTATATATGTTTCCTGTAAGTGCTTTATCACTAGATCCTGGGGCTATGTCTGACTGTACCATAGCATCTAGCAAGTCAGCATCTCCAAATCGCATGCCAATCACTCCCAAGTACATCATGATTAAATGGAAGTTTCCGAGTATTAATACTACATCTTTTTTTTAAAGAAAATGCACATGTTTCAACATTCAATGATTGTGTTAAGAATAAAAGCTTGTATAGATTGGTTTGCCAACTTTGCAAATAAAATATTCGGGAAATTTGTCAACAATGCCTTAGAAAAATGGTTTTAAAAATTGCTTAATACTAGTTATTTATTAGTAAATTCTCCACAAGGAAGCAGATTTAATGGGCTTCGGGAAACTACCAACTTTCCTTTGAAGTAGCCAAAATAAACATCAAACAGCTTTGTATCATAATTGTATCTTTATGACCTACCATACAACTAAGAGGAGGGGTTCTGTAGGAATGGAAACCCAATTATCAAAAGAATGTTATCAAGTAGGATAGGATTTGGTAAAATGTTTTAACTGAAAAGATGCTAAGTCTTACTTTTATCCTTGTATATCAGTCAGTAGGATTTATATCAAAGAAAAGAAAAACAAAACCAGGTAAGATCTTTTGAATTTTTAAGTTTCAGCTTTTAATCAATTAGATTCATGCATGTGCTGATGAATGCATATTACTATATTTAATGTTTTGGGTCAAGTATAACTTCCAATAAAATTATGCTAATCACTAATCATGTTAAATATACAGCAAGGTCAAATCTATTTTGAATTCATACAGCAGAACTCAGCCTGATTACTATAGTGATACATATATAAAAATCAACTGGCATGAAGAAAGAAAATGTCATTGATGCATTGAAATCTATCTTGACCATGAGCCATACATGCCTTGATATTTTGAGATTTCAGATGGTTTAATATTTTAAAACTGACTAGAATGACTCCATTTACAAACGCAAACAACTTTCTACAGTATTTTTCTGGTAATTAGATTGCCAATCCTATAGAACAATCTCTTATGGTAGCTGATTTGTCCTACTGGGAAAGACTTTGTAAATTGAACCTTATGTCTCTCCAGAGCAAGATACTGCAACAACTTGTACCCAATGATTTAAACATCGCATTTCTCCACAGTGAATGAAGAGGTGTTCGCGCCTCTAGTCCTGGGCACGACAAAAAAGGCCCAATCCAAATATGATGAGTAGTTCACAGTGCTTGGAATAACTGTATTCCTGCTAAGACCACCTTAATAACAAAACTGGTAAGCTTGAAGACTTCTCTGGGAAGATTTCTTGAGCAGATCCCAGACAACCCACCAACACCTGGATACACATCCATAAACAACCACAGCATACTGTACATGGTCGATTGATCAATCGATTGTTTGGTTTATCGACATATCAACACCTGTTGGGTTATTTAATGCCGGAATTGATTAAAATTAAAAACCGAGTGTCAGAAAATATTTGTTAGGTTTTTAATAGGGTTTTAAAAAGAATTCTTTTTTTAAGTTAAGAATTGGTTTTGGTGTGTTTTATGTGTAGGGGAGAGAAATGAGTATATGGATATTATGATTTAGGCTGTTCGAGTTATATTTCCGTGTAAAGTCTGATTTCTTTCAGAAATTGTAATATTTTGCACAGCTTGACATTGTTAAAGAGTTTTAAGTTGTTTGCTCGGAAGTATTTTACTCGGGTCAGGCTTAGGTCGGCACAGTTTCATTGTATATGGTTCCTGGCATGATATATTGGTGGCTCTTCACTTTTCAAGAGGTATGAATGCATGATATGAGGATGTCCTATGCGGAACCTGGCCAACACCACCTCCTCCTTTCTTGTACCTCGGCTGCCACTTTCCAATGGTGGGTTTGAAGTTATATAGTTTATTGTTTGTGCAGGAGCTCCACAACTCCTGCCATTTATATGCGATGTATTTATTAATGATTGGTTGGTATGGGGATTTTTGTGTTTGATTGGTTCATGTTTAGTGCTTTTTTTTGCCTCTCATTATTGTGGATGCCGATGTGGCTTGGTATCCAGCATAGGGTGATGCTTTGGTTTTTCTTTGAGATGTGGTCGATTCTATCCAGTAATTCAGACATGATAGCTTTCTATTGTAGAGGATGGCAGCGCGTTCTACTTTACTTCCATTTTTTTATCCGAGTGCAAGTCTCAGACCTTGGTGGTGAATTGTGTCTAGTTCTCTTAGCATGGTTGTATTTAGGTTAATTTGGCTTTGTGGTATTTTGTTGTTCACGATTATGGATGTGCCACCTGAAGCGCTGTCAGTATAGTTGTTTGTGTGATTATATGAAGTGTAATTTTTGATGTCTAATTTGTCATTTTCTTTAAGGAAGGTTTCTTGTAGGCAAACAATTGCTGGCTAAAGCTCATAAGTAGCATCAACTCACCATGATTAGCCTTCATACCTCAGATATTCCACTGTATAATGTTGTTTGACATGGTTTTGGGTTTTTGTTTGGGGCGTTTGGTCGTTCAGGGATTTTTGACCCTCAAATCTGTTTTACGTTGGGATCAGCTCTACTTGAATTGTTGGTCTTGAAGTCGAGCGTTATTGTATTTGCTCCGGCTTCATAGGGGGTCCTGTCTATCAGGAGATTTTTTTCTTAGTTTGTCACTCCGAGTAGAGGCTTCGTGTTTTTGAGTGTTTTCCTGTTGTTGGTTTTGTATCCGAGTTTTGTTTAGTCTGTGCTATCTTTGGTTGGTCTGAATTGATTTCAGTTCAATGGTAGGAGTGTTTTCAGGTTTTGGTAATTTTGGTTTTATTTCAGTTATGAATTTTTTGTAGTAATCTCTTGACAAGCTCTCTATATTTTTGCTGTTCCTGTATGTTGGTTTCAGTTTTTCTCACAACATTTGAATAGGTTGGTTTTAAAAAGTTGGATTCCATTATTCTACGTGCCTCTGGGAAAGTGATGTTTTGGTTATATTTTACTTTCATAATCTTCTTTTATTTCTTCCACACCTCACATATTCCAGGTGATTTTATTTCCTTTACCATTTGCCTTCTGGATGCTCAGCATCTCACAGGACATCTCTTGTACACTGGTCACTTTGTGCATTTTTTCATACATTTGACACCTGAAGCATCTAAATGGATTAGGAATATATTGTTCGACCTTTTGGATGATATAGCTGATTTTTATTTCTGCTGGTATTTTTGGGTAGTTAAAAGGTTAGTATGTATGTGTTGGTTTGTATAATTCAGTCATCTTTCTTTATAGATATTCTTTTTTTCGATGACTCCTTGTCGTTTATATTGATTTCATCTGGAGTTGTGAAATGTTGTCATTTTCAGTAGTGTTTCTGTTTGTGTCTTTTTTCGATTAACAGAGTGCCGTCTCATCTTCATATTTTGGGGGGTTAGTTTTGATGATAATAACTTTTGTGATAACAGTAACAGTTTTGAAAGGGGAGGTATCCTCCATCGATTCCAAAACTACAAATCTTGGGAAGGAAGGTAAAGCCTGACCAGTCTCGCTGTCTGTGTCGGAATCTATGTGGGGTTGCCTGGTTGATTTTAGATATGCAATGTTATTTTTGCATGTAATTTCATTATTCGTGCTCCCCACCCGCCTAGGAATCCAATATTGGGAAATGTCAAGGGGGAAACCCATTCACCCCGACGTGACAGATATGCAAATAGTATACTCGTATTTGATAGAACTACGAGTCAGAAGAAACAGGATAGGTAGGAAGATGTATATGTGTTAGGGCCACCACGACCACCCGTCTAGCCCAAGTAAAGGCCAAAGACACCACGGGTTGCCACCCACAGCTTATCACAAAGCCCGGAAGCTAGTCCTTTTGTCACCTATTACAAACCGGTGGACAAGACAGAGAGATGTATAATTCTTGGATGCCCGCATTCCCCACGGGCTATGTACATGGTGGACATTCGTGGAGATGACGTTGAGGAGACCACCTTCAACATATCAAAAGATCAAAAGAAAAACTAACCAAGATAAAATTATGATGTTGACAATAAAGACTGGGACTGCCCAAGGGATCAATAAATGTCTGGGGGTCAAAAGGAGGTCAATAAACACTGAGAGGGATCTATTGAACTTTTGGGGTCAAAAGCTGACATTCATATAAGAAATAAAATGCATGAAATACAATTTGCTAATACACATTTCTGTTTACGGAAACATACTTGTTGATATAACAAGCCCTGCAAAGAGTCAAGCAGAAGTTTCAATGTCCAAAACTACACTGGAAAGCAGGGTGTGGTTTGTGTTGTGTTCTTGTTGTTCTTCTTGTGGTAGCTGTGTGAAATTAAGAATGCGTTTTGATTCGTAATCTGCTTAAGCATGTTAAGAAAAGAAAACAGAACAAGATAACACGTGTGATAGGGTTGATTAGCCTGGTAAGAAGTGAGCCTTCCCCGTTCCCACTTCCGGGGACCGGAAACGGAATGGGGGTTGCTGGGAGCTTGCTTCGGCATGTTTATTGATATACATATATTTATATAAACATTACACCACTCACCTTTTTTTTAAAATAAATTTTTTTAAATGAATTTCTGTTCGTATAATTGTTTATGTTTTGCTTACTGCAAGTGTTCGTTCTTCTGTACTGTGTTGTAGTGTTTTATCAGTTGAGCGATCTGCGCTTTTTGCGTTTAAATTGTATTTTTTTTTTTTTTTTAAGCATGTTGCTTTGTATTTTTTCAAAAAGAGATGATTTGTTGATTTGAGTGATTTTGCTAGAATATTTCTAGGTCATCGTCGTCGCTAAATAGTGTCATCGCGGTTGGTATCGAAGAAGGGAGGAGGTATTCATGTTTGTTCTCAGAAGTGTGGCCAATATGTGGGTCTAATCGTTCTATGTGACTGGTGTGTGTAATTAATTGCGGTTGGTGTATAAGAAGGGGGGGTGGTACTCATGTTTGTTCTCAGAAATGGGGCTAGCACGTGGGACTAATCATGGCTGGTGTGTGTAAATAGGTGTTTGCATGTGAGATATTTCATTCATACTTTTCTGTTTCTTCCGTTTCTTCCTCTTCTTTCGTTTTTAACGATCCTTTTGATCTTTCCCGACTGTGTGATCTCGTTGCTTGACATTGCATTCTTCCTTTTTTGTGTTTTTTTCGAGAGCTTCAGCTAGCTTCTGTTCAGTCTCGGTAAGGCGTTCCTCCAACTCATCCATTCTATTCCGTTGCACGTGAATGAAGTCTTTCAGCTGTCTGTGGTCTTCGTTGGATAGCGAGTGTAGCCAGCTCAGGTTGTCTTGTTTGGTTGCTACATCGCCTCTGAAGACGTAATTGGCATCGATGTCATTGCTACCAGAATTAGGGGAGTCTGATCGCCTTCTCTCTCTATGTGGTTCACCCGTTCGTTTGAAAATCGAGGCGGTGGGGTTTGTGTTTGAGGTTGCGAGCAACAGACAGCAGCCAAGTGATGTAGTCTTTTGCAGTTGTTGCATTGGTGGTTGTGCGCTGGGCAGCTCTGTCGGCCTTGGGGATGCGGTCATGACTCGCCACTGTTTCGGCATTGTTGCTTTGATCGGCCGTGATGATTTTGGTGTGGTTTGTTCGCGACTTGGCGAATGGCCTTGTAGTCAGCTTGGTGGAAATCGGCCATGTGCCTGATGTATGAGGCTGTTAGTTGTGTTGTTCTCGCATATTGTAGGAGGTCTGTTAGGGACATTTTGTGATCAATCAGTCCCTTCTCCCTCACTTTAGCGGACCTAAAGCCGGCAATTATCTGTGACATTTATTTCCCAAACTGCACGATACGGCCAGCTTTTTTAGTTCGCTGTAGAATTCATCAATGTCATCAGTTTTCTGTTGGACCTGTCTAAATATTAATTTTTGGTATTCAACGTTTTGCTGTTGACCAGTTTGTTAAAGTGTTTTTCAGCTCTTCCTGGTGCTATTTGTTCGTTCGGTAATGATTCAACGATATCGTTCAAATCATCACCACCGCAAGTTAAAAGCATGGCTTTCTGGCAGATGTCATTTTTAATTCTGTGCACGGTGAAGTAGTTCTGTAGTCTGCTTGTCCATTGTTTCCACCGGGCGATCTTACTGTCTGACTTACAGTCAAACGGTGGGTAGTGTGGAAGAGACATCTTCCCACGTGGGTCAAATAGGTTATTATTTCTTTTGTTTTGTTTGTGTGCATTTTCTTTCGATCTTCTTCCTCATCGCCAAATGTTGTGTTCTTGTTGTTCTTCTTGTGGTAGCTGTGTGAAATTAAGAATGCGTTTTGATTCGTAATCTGCTTAAGCATGTTAAGAAAAGAAAACAGAACAAGATAACACGTGTGATAGGGTTGATTAGCCTGGTAAGAAGTGAGCGTTCCCACTTCCCGCTTTCTGGGACCGGAAATGGAATGGGGGTTGCTGGGAGCTTGCCTCGGCATGTTTATTGATATACATATATTTATATAAACATTACAGTATGCAGTTTCCATGATTAATGCATATGGCCCCTACAACCCACTTCGATGAGTTCGCAACTGGCCCCATAATTTCTGGTACTTGGACTGTTTCCTCTCGCTGTTTTCCGCCATACGGTCCTACTAGGCAACTGTCAGTGTCAACACCATGAGGACCACCTGAGCTACATTCCCAGGTAGACCCGCAGCTCCTACTCCAATCCAGAGGTGAGGAGAGCGCCCATTGATTTGGGCTGTGATTGAGGAAGCTCTCCAGCCCTGATAAAGGCGATGCCCTTATGGCCGCGGACAGGCTTGTGGCGCGCAATGGCTTTGGAGACGATATCCACAAGTTTTAAGCACCTGGTCATGCCGCCAGCATAGCAGCCCTCCCCCAACACTGTCAGGCAACTGCTTAGGATGTGCACAAGTGAGCCTTTCCCAGGGCACAGGGCACATGTTGCAGGGTAGGACATCTTACACAACATGGATCATGAACTTGATCCACTGGGGTTCTGTCTGCCACATCATTCCAGGAGAATTGCCTCTCCACACTCTTGCATGCCTATCATCCTACTGATCTGCTCCCCCCAATGACTAAAATGTGCCTGTCCTGATGCCACTGTGCCCACCAAAGCCCTGTGCCTCAAACATGAATGCTATCTACAGTCATGGCTCCAGTTCCTGCACCAAGACACCTGCTGATTTCACTTCAGGTATCGTGTGTGATAGACTGAACTCTTCGTTTAGGCTGCTGATAGGGAGTTAGAGTTAGAGTTTGACCTAGCCATCTGCGGAAATAGCTGCTGATCCCCCTTTCAACGGCTTCTACTGTACTGTAACAGGTTTACCGTGTACACCAACAGGGACCAAAGGACACAAGACAAGATGCTATGCTGGTAAATACAAGCCTTGAACTTGCCCGGTAAGCCAATTCCCAGCTGTAGCCGAGGCTATAATCAAACATCTTGCTCTGGCTGGTTTTTCAGTAATCCATGGAATTGCAACACCATTCAAAAAGAAGCACAACTTGTCCAACACTTTCCCCCCCATGGCCCTGAATTTGGTTGATTTGAAACTCATCCATGCCCAAGAAGGACCATCGGCACCGATGTTGTGCAACAATGAGGTCAATATAGGCTCTGATGGGGGGGCTGACCAGACAGAGGGCCCCTGCACTTTTTCAGCTGCCTTGACCAACATGTTCATGGCAAAGGCGAAGAGAACAACTGAGATGTTGCACAGTTATTATACCCCTTTTATTTATTTCTTGTACAAGCCTGGAGGCAGGAATGCCAAATTTGGTCCTTTCAGCATTCGTTGGTATGTTTGGTACTATATCCAATATAATTGGTTTTGTAAAACATGTTGTATTTTCTTGTTAATCTCCCAATTTTTATTTGTCAAAATTCTACCACGATGTTAGCACATAACGCCAGAAAGAGCTGAAGGGGTGGGCCAGGTCCTGAGTTATTACATGGCATCTTCTAAAGAAATGATGTTTTCTAGAGAGGCTGTTTCAAGTTGACCCTGATAACAAAAAGCTTCTCACAACAGATCCTGAGCATGCTAATGGTGATCACCTCTCGACCAGCTGGTCAAGATATCCTGTGCAACTTCTCGCAGTACAATACCCAAGCATGCCACAAGGAACCCTGAAGGGCCGTGGTTCTCTGAACTTCGAGGCCATGGCGATTTCAAAGGACAGATACTACACTTTGATCTTAGCCAAAAGGCTGCGAAGCCCCCTGTTAGGGAATGGTAGCTAGTTGAAAATGTAAAAAACTAAAACAAAGTAGGTGTTTTTCTTGGTTTCATAGTGACTGAATGAGTAAAGATATTGAGCTAAAATTTTACAGGACTTCATTTCAGACCCAAAAGAACTTGCGACCAAATTTAGAGCAAAATCGGAATTTGTCAAGTGAGGGGCCATTGGTCCACTTGACATGGAATGACCCCTTTGGAAACTGCATATCTACTTAATTATTATTCATTTCATTCACTATGTATCTAAGAACAACGACTATATTTTTATTTGTACAAAACTAAGGGCAGGGCTGTCAAAAATTGGTACTTTCAGCATTCATTGATATGTTTTACATCTTTTGACAGATATTCTTATTTACTTTGTATTTTAACATTGATTTCTTAGCACATACTGGTGAAGTAATAGTAAATGATGGAGAAGTCTATCAGTGAGATTATGAAGTCTCCAATGAAGAAAATAACGAAAATTCAATAACATTGTTCCAGAAAAAGAATTCAAAAAACTTAGTATAAAATGGAAGGAATTTAACTTTGAATTGCAAAATTTCTTAAGAAAGAGTTAGTGACGAGGATCGGTTTCCTAGGTCTTCTACGGTGTTGAATCTCCTTTTGTTGTACCACTCTTCAGCTGCAGGTGAGAGAATATTTTTCTTTATTGAATAAGATTAAAGTTTTAAAAAATCACTCCTCTTTACAAATTGAAATGATAAAAGGTATTTCAATTTGAATTATGTACTGACGTGATAATTATTGTATCAGTTAATATATAATTATATACTCTGGATTTTTTAAAAAAGATTTGGTATTTTTTAGGCTGTGGTAGTGGTAAGTTTGATAAATTTCTTTTGACAGCCCTGCCTGGCGGTCAATGAGGGATCAAGGATTCCATGAATGGATCGTTGATCTAAAAATCACTGACTTTTCCTGGAAAGTCACTTATTTTTCTGTCCCAACTGTTCAAAGTTAAAGCCATAAATCAAATCAGATCTTTAAAATGTAAACAATTTTAAATTTGCATAACTCCTAGGGGAATTAATTCAGCTTATTGCTTTTTAATTGGTTTTCCAATCTCTTTCAGAAAAGCTACTTTATTGAGGTCAATGATCCAATGAGTCAGTTAAAAAAAAAAGCTTCAACTAAGGAATGTAAAAATATACTCAATATAAACCAAAAGTAGAGAAACAGGTTAAATCTCTTGAGCAGTTTAATTTTTATTCAAGTATTTAAAAAAGTAACTTCCAGAATTGTATAAGCATAAAATTACACATTAATAAGGATAAACAAGATATTAACAAAGCATAATTATAAATAATAATCCATCTCTTTTGTTCACCATTCATTACAATATGAAAACAGATTTATATAGAAAAATATCAAAATCTTTTTAAAATGTCAGATTACAAATCCAACCAACACAGCACAAATAAACTTAATACTATTAAAATACATAATCTTTTACAGCATAAACAATTATTTAAACAAGTATAATTGTATACATAGATTACAAACATTCAGGCATGCATTCAAGAAATTGTTATTAATTTGAAAGGGTACTGACATCTTTGGTCTAAATCTTCCTCTAATTCTGAGATTAAAAAGTATACATTTGTAAATGATGGATTAGTGATGCTCAAAGATAAAGTAGTTATTAACTGCCAGCAAGCAATGATTGTATTAATGATGACAAAATGGATGAAGCTGAAAGGTAACACATGACACATGGTAGCAATGTTTCACTCAGTTGTAATAATAAAAACTGATCTTATATGCAAAATATATCAAGTTATAAAGAGTGTAAGACATTGAAATATAAGGGAATATGTAAAAAAAAAAAAAATAAAAAAAAAAGGGAATATGTAAAAAAAAAAAATAAAAAAAAAATCTTTTTAAAACGCACAGAAAATAACCTAAAACAGCTCCAATGTTCCATTTTAAAAGTTATATAATTGAAAGAATACAGATTACGGTAAATTTTACGTCAAGTGGACAAATTTTGGGAAAGTGCCCCACTCAACCATCTCAAATTTTACTCCAACTTTGCACACATGTTCATTTGGGTTTGAAATTCCTGTAAAATTTAAGTTCAATATCTTTCAGTTCAGTTACTATGGATCCAAGAACAAGGACTACTTTGTTTGAAGCGACAATGACCAAATTCTTTTTTCCATTTTCAATTAGCAACCATTCCACAACAGGAACTTCTTCTGCCCTGAGAATTTGTTCTCGTGGTCAACTTTACATGTAGATTTTGGGAATGTTATCAGCCTAGCTCAAGAAAGGTTCATTTTTTCAGAAAAAGATGTCAAAGTGGGCTAAAATTTCATTGGTATTTCCGAGAAGCCATTTCTAAGTAAAAAATGAACATGTGGAACAATCTGCACAATTTTCTACCAAGAACCACTGAAAAGAGTAATGTTTAAAATACTTGGGGCTAGATTTTCATGTTGGTGTCTTGATTCTTTCATGTTCTAATCAGTGGTTGAAATGGGGGGGGGGGTATGCAGGGATATAGCATATACCTACAGGTTTTTTTGTATGTTCAAATGGAGACTTTAACATATACCTAGCCCCCAAATTCCAACCTTACCTTATACCTAGTTCCCAAAACCCATTTCCATCACCGGTTCTAATAGAGCATTGAAATTTTGTTGACATAGTGAATTTTATTTATTTACAATCTTACATGGTCCCATAGTGGCCTCTGCCACTTCCCTTTATTCATATCAAAGATAATATTTATGACAAAAATACATATTTACCTGATTGCAGAGAAATTGGCGTCTGCATCCCCACACCTGATGGTTCCACTCTCATTACTCATTTTCTTCTACTTTCTAGTATTGTACATTTCCTTATCAAGTTTTTCAATAGTTTCTATTGTTGACAAGGTTTGTGCAGGCATTATGTACTGTCTGCCTGTAGCAGTTGGTGTATGTGCAGCAATATGTTGGCAGGATATGCTGCTATGGAACCCAGCAACAGTCTTGTGTGGATGGCCAGGGAAACAGTCTCTTTGGCCCATGATGATGCATAAATGTGATATATGCATCTTTTTGTTCTTCAAATTTTGCAAATGTTTACAATCCATCAAAAACCCTCAAAAACATGCCACATATTGGCCTGGTTGCACTTTTAATTCTCTTCTATCAATGTCACTGTAGATCCCAACATTTGCTATGAAAGAACTCGGCTAACTTGAATCTGTTTACAGGAACAAAATGATTTTTCCAATTTCCAGCAACTGTATGTCCTTATTGAATTATGGGTAGTTAAGGTAAACTGAATGGCTTGGTATGTTGGGTTTCCTCTAAGGCAATCTATTCTAGTAGACCTACTGTTCTCAGAGCTTAACCCTCTTCCCGGTGAATGATTCTGAGAACTGACTAAAGTAAGGTGTAGGTATATGCTATATCCCTGCATTCCCCCTCACCATTTCAACCACTGATTAGAACATGAAAGAATCAAGACACCAACTTGAAAATCCAGATCCAATTATTTTAAACATCGCTCTTTTCAGTGGTTCTTGGTAGAAAATCGTGCAGCTTGTTCCACATGTTCACTTTTTTACATTAAAAAATGGTGCATTTTTGTCATTTTTAATTCGGGCCATTTTTGAGACCTTACATCTCAGGATCTAGAAAAGCTAGCATTTTGTAGTGCATTGGCATCACTTTCCTTGCCAGACAGAGCACACAAACTTGGCTAGGTCCTGAATAACGATTACTTTAAAATGGCTTCCCGGAAATACCAATGAAATTTGGAGCCCACTTTGACATCTTTTTTTGAAAGAATGATGCTTCCTAGAGCTAGGCTGATAACATTTGCAAAATCAACATATGAGGTGGACCCTGAGAAATTTTCATTGTAGTAGAAGTTCTTGTTGTGGAATGGTTGCTAGTTGAAAAAGGAAAAAGAAATGTGGTCGTCATTGCTTTGAACAAAGTAGTCCTTGTTCTTGGATCCATAGTGACTGAACGATATTGAGCTAAAATTTTACAGGACTTCATTTCAAACCCAAAAGAACATGTGTACAAAGTTAGAGCAAAATCTGAGATGGTTGAGTGGGCGACCACTGGTCCACTTGACATGGAATGACCCATTTTGTTTTATTCAGTAAAGGGATACCTTTCATGAGATTACCATTTCCATTTTGTAAACTTTCAGGAGGCTAATGCAAAATTTCTTCCCTTTTTTTTTTTAAAAGGAAGCCTATTATATTTTAATATTCTTTGCAAATTCTTCCCAAATCATTAGAATTATAAAAACATTATTTTCATTCAAATTGGACATTTTTCCATCAATCAATATAATTTGTTCTATTTATGAGAGAAATGCATAGATCCACTTAAAGTAGACATTGGCAAGCAACAGCTGCTTTACTACTATGAAAAAGGAGTGGAATGGAATTAATTAAGACTTTTCTTTATATTATATAAAACCATGGCATTTATAACAGAATGTATAATGCAGGTGTAGGGGGTCCAAGAAAGCCAACCATGTTATAAGCGAGCTGTGATAACTGCAGGGTGGGTATGGGCAATATTCAAACATCGGCTATCATTAAAAAAACTATGTGGGATTTGAACAAATAAACAAAGGTATTCTCTAATGTTTGTTTTTTTATTAAATAATACCACCAAAATAACCACAATATATTACAAAGTATACCAAATTTCAGTATTTAAAAACAAACTACTCCTGACGTAGATGTCTGAAAAACAGTGTTCTAACTCTTCATGTTTCTGTCAACCAGATATACTCATTGTAGACATCAGTGACATGTGCTCTGCTGCTTTCAACACTTGACATGAATGAATGCAATATCTTTCTCTCCACTCATAACATGTTTGCTTCATTTAACTACTTACAAATACTCTGCTGCTGGCAAATTACTCTCAGCTTTCAACACTTGGTTCTGTCTGTTGGCCAATAATATTTCACCAAGCCTTTCAGGCCAATTAGAGAAGGGACAAGTCAGAAATATTGCATCTACCCAACATGGTTCTTTTCACTTCCTTGGGTTTGGCAGGCTGGCTAAAGGTCAAATACGCGCGCACACAAAACACACACACACACTTTCTAATCTTAGCTGACCCTGCACCTATAAAATATAAATAATTCTTGAGGAATCCTAGATACACAATTTTTTAAACATAAAGGCAACTGAATAAAAACAAGAAATAAGGTAAGGCAGATAGACAAGAGACATACAATTTCTTTCTATCCCTTAAGTGTTAAAATAAAAGTATCCCACTTGGTTTGCCTCTTGGGTTTTAAGGCAAACCATCACTCTACATCTCCAGTGATATGTCTAATATTGTTAAATACATGTGGCCTGGAACAGATGTTAAATCATCAGAATGGATACAATAAGGAATTCCGATGAATAAATAGTGGCCCAGATTTTTAAAATAAACAAAAGCATCAAAATCTGTAGGTATACGGGTGCAAAACACTAATCAAGAATGCACATTAGCTTGAAATTGCACTATTTACACATAAAAATATGACTTAACTTATTCATTGAATTTATACCTATTTTGTGAATAAGTATGCAAGTGACTATTCACAAACACTTCAGTACTGTAATCCGGGATGTATTTGAGTATTTCTCGGGTATCAAAACTGCTGAAGCAGTGGTTTTTATTTTGGATTAATGTGTCTACTTTCAAAATCAACTTGGTTTGATTCTATAAGCTGGGTAGAATTTGTCCGAACTAAAGATAATACTGTTAGCCTTACCTCAGACAATTTAAGTGGGTAACTTTTTGGACAGCTCATATTTTGAATTATCATGATCACAGAAATTATGTTCCAGGGTTCCCATGTGACTAGATCACTTCTATGAATTGCTCTAGGTGACAAATGATTTTAAAAACTATTTGTACCTAGTCACACCTAGTTTCATTTTTCGCTAAAAATCTTTTTAAAGTCAACCCAGATTACAGTTTAGGATATAGAAGTCTTACCCAAATTCTAAGTAACTGCTCCTAAACTAATCATTTTACAGTATTGTATTGAAAAGATTAAAATGAAAATTTGACCAAAAGCACATTAATAACCTATTATTTTGAAACAGCCTGTATGAGATTTTCATACATTCTACTGGGTGGTGGAAATCAATAAACACTTTAACAACAAAAGTGATGTCAATATTAATAGCATAAGGCATACTAATCAAAAGCTTTTTCTTTTTCAAGAGGTAAAAGTAAAACATCAGTAGATAAAGTAAGGTGGATGGTATGTGAATTCAAAGCAATAGACATTTTAATAATACCATGTGAAGAAAAAAAGAAGAAAAAAAGAAGAAAAAAAGAAGAAAAAAAGAAAAGCTGCACTGTCTTAATGGATAAAAAGATCCTTCATTAGCTTTGCCATATATAAGGCAATTACACAAGGATATGTAACTGCTTCAAATGTAGTAAACCATCTAATCATTTTCAGAAAATAGTTTATTTTTATCTTGTTTTAAACTAACATGGCATCTACTTTTGCATACACTAATTTTGGTCAGGATCAAGTCCAGCTATACACACTTTTTCAAGTTCCCAAAGAGAAACATTCGGAGAGAATATGCGACTAGAAGAAACAAAAGCATCTACATATTGATCCCTACACAAGGATGTCTGGCATAAGAATCACCAGGGGCAGGTGAGACATCCTCTTTGTCTTCAGTTAATGGTTAGACGCGGGGTCACCACCATCAACCCCTTCATAGAATTATTGAGGGCTGCCAAAAGAAATTTAGCAAACAAACCAATACCACAGCCTAAAAAATACCAAATCCACAGTATATAATTATATAGCAACTGATATGATAATTATCACGTCAGTACATAATTCAAATTGAAATACCTTTTATCATTTCAATTTGTAAAGAGGAGTGATTTTTTAAACTTTAATCTTATTCAATAAAGAAAAATATTCTCTCACCTGCAGCTGAAGAGTGGTACAACAAAAGGAGATTCAACATCATAGAAGACCTAGGAAACCGATCCTCGTCACTAACTCTTTCTTGAGAAATTTTGCAATTCAAAGTTAAATTCCTTCCATTTTATACTAAGTTTTTTGAATTCTTTTTCTGGAACAATGTTATTGAATTTTTGTTATTTTCTTCATTGCAGACTTCATAATCTCACTGATAGACTTCTCCATCATTTACTATTACTTCACCAGTATGTGCTAAGAAATCAATGTTAAAATACAAAGTAAATAAGAATATCTGTCAAAAGATGTAAAACATACCAAATATATCGGATGTGATACCAAACATATCAATGAATGCTGAAAGTACCAATTTTGACAGCCCTGCCCTTAGTTTTGTACAAATAAAAATATAGTCGTTGTTCTTGGATACATAGTGAATGAATGAATAAAGAGCTAAAATTTTACAGGACTTTATTTCAGACCCAAAAGAACCTGTGCCCAAAGTTAGAGAAAAATCAGAGATATTCTAGTGGGGCACTTTCCCAAAATTGGTCCACTTGACATGGAATGACCCATATGCATTAATCATAGAAACCACATACCACACCCTGCTTTCCAGTGTGGTTTTGGACATTGAAGTCAGTAACTTCTGCTTGTCTCTTTGCAGAGCTGTTATATCAACAAGTATGTTTCCATAAACAGAATATAAAATCTAATTATATATAAATTAGAAATGTGCATCAGCAAGTTTTATTTTATTTATTTGTATTTCTTATACGAATGTCAGCTTTTGACCCAAAAAGTTTATCGACCCCCAGGTTAGAATAAGAGTGAAACATGTCAGAAAAGCAGTCCGTTATCCATTGTGTCCCTTTCACAATGAGCTATCAAATAAGCCTCATCAGCTCCTAGATCGATACAGTGAACAGGTGTGCTCATATACCTTTCCACTTCAAAAATGATTACTGTGCGTTTCATCAATCATCCCAAGTTCAAACAGTAGAACTCGGGTAAAATAATCTATTAAGGATTTAAGAGGGTGTGACTGTGACAGAAGAAGGACCAAGCAACAGAAATAACTCAAGGACTGGCATCAGGCTGTCTCAAATTCAGAATGGCAAAAGATGTAAGTTGATACTAATCATTGAGAAAAATAAATATGCACCACTATTAAGTAGTACAATTTATCAATCATAAATTACAAAAAGAAAATGACAGCTTTATTACATTCTGAGAATTTACTTCTTGAAAAGTTAATCAGTTAAATCAGACTTTAACTGCATTATACTATAAGAAATATTCAAAACCAGATATGGCAACTACTTTCTACCTTCCCAGCTCTGACCTTTAAAATATCAATAAAGAAAGCAGACAGGGCTTCATCAGTAGACAAAAGAGAGGATTATTATTGATCCAATTACTAGTGCAGTTATGGATAATGAGAGATTAGTATTATGAGCATAAATCAATTTTTACAGTGGAAAAATACTAGAAATTGCAAAAGGCAGATAAACATTTGATAACCTCTGCTTATAAGGATGTATGTAGCTTGAAAGATATTTGAGTGGTTGATTTAATATTTTGATGTATCACATCGTCAGAATATTTTTAATTGAAACAACCTTCTCTGAGTAATTACAACAAATAAATAAATAAATAAATAAATACAGTATTTGATGGCATTGGATATGCATAAGCAATACCTCCATTTCAGCAAATGTTCAGAAACAAATGTTAGTCTATGATAGTCAAGAGTAAATATTGGATTCATTGTATATGACATGCAAAATGATTTTTTTAAATATTTTTTTCCTGAAGATAAATAGAATCAAAGGAGTAAACAAAACACAGGAGGATAGAGGAACACATTTCAAATAGCATAAATAAAACTAGTAGTGATAGTCAATTATTTAAACAGATCAGACAACACAGGAGTTAAAATTTAGTTCTTTATTTTAAAATTTTGAATGAATCGGTATTCATTAAGTAATTTGTAGTGACTATTTAATTTTGGTATAACTTTTTACCCTGTTCCATAAATGACTTAAATAATATTTTATACATTTTCCATTACGTGTTGAACAATGAAACCTACGCAGTTTTTAAACCAAATAGAGATGTTTTCTCACAAATGTATGACTAGATAACTAGTATGAACTTTTAAAAGAAGCTAATATAAAACTAGAAGAAAAACACAATTTAGAACCTGTTAGAAATGTTGTGAAACAGGAAATGCTTACAACTACGTCGGCGTCTCTTAAGACAAAACCCGGCGTTGTTGCTTTTTTTAGGATCGTTAACAATAAAGAAGGATGATACAGCCTCAAATATCTTTATAAATTCATCCAATAGTATCTTCAAAATAATCTTGAAAAATTTCTAATAACATTATCAAATATTTAGTAAATTATAAAATTAAACACTAAAAAAAACTTTCAAAATAGAATTCATACAATACCCTTTTAACTATGTGAAGTGATCTCTTACCTGGAGCAAACTAGTCAAATATCATTAATTAATTACTAATTATAAATTTCAAACAATTACCACGGCAAAATATCTAACTATATAAATACCATTGTCATTTCTTTTTCGTGCAGATGTCTGTTCGCCTGTCCAGGCTATTCTAAACCGATATATAAAATTCAGAACCTCTACCGCAACCACGATTCGATCTCTTACGTATACCGACATACACATGACCTACCGATAGAGATGAAATGAATGTGCATGTTATTGTTAAGCCTGGAATATTGTCAGTTAGATTGGGTAGGGTGAAGCGGATATCAAAGCAGCGAAAGTCGCTAGACAGCCTAATTTTACAAAAACATGTCACCGGAAATCGTAGATGACTTTGAAAAACAAATTACGGATGATGGATTGAAAAGCATACAATGATGGGCTACAATTACAAAATATCTATTGATTTCATGTAATATTTATTACCGTATTTACATGAGTACAATGAGATCGCGAATATAGTGCGACCCTCACTTTTTGTAGCTAAAAATCAGTAATATATGTTATCCTCTTATCTCTGCAAATTTAAAAATACTAAAACTGATATGGTTCCTGCTTTTGCCCAGTAACTTTTCTCTTGCTTTGAATTTATCCAAATCTGCATATATAATTTGTTTGTTTATTACCATAACACAGCAAAAATGTTACGCCTCATTTTTGACGGGTTCTAAGCTAATAAAGTAAAAGCATGAAGAAAATACGTCCCCTGGATCAAGCAACACAGTATTTTTAAAATATTCTTAGCAAACCATATTATTAAACATCTAATTCTTCTAGTAACTTGTTATTTAATGTGCATTGTAAACAGTGAACTGAAAAAAGAGGTCGAAATAGTTGCATGAATGACGTCTTGTTTGTAAAATTATTTAACAATCGTATCAAAATGGAGACGTTTAGATTACACACACAAGTTTGCAAATGAGTAAACGGGTGTTTGTATTACTATTTGCATTATTTCTTCTTTTATAAACAAAAACAGGTTTTTTTTATCATAGTTTTCGGTTGAGTTTAGTATCTTAAACACAACGATACACCAAAATTGTTGCCCATTTCGCATTGGATGCACACTGTATGTGATGTGACATACAGGATTTTTACTTTCAGTGTACGTAATTCGTAATGATTTTTAGTTAAATTGGTGTTTAAGCATTTATACTCCTTGAATACGTTAGTAATCTGACGGGAGTGGAGTTGAAAAAAAAATACACCAAGTCATTTTCCAAATAAGTTTTTTCTTAAACTAGATAAGTGAATAAAAGGGTAAAGGTTTGTTTCTGGTTCGTAAACTAAGGGAGGTAACCGATTACACTGACTTAATCATTTGATTTAAAGTCAATCAAAATTGTCGTCTGGTTAAGCAAAAATAGTAATCTTCCCTTTTCGTTATATTTCTCTGATTTTTCTCATTTGGAGGAAGTGTTAAAGATAACAAAAAAAATGTCTGAATGAATTTTTATTGTTAATTGGTACTGTATATTCTTTTTTAATTTATAATTATGGGAAAAAAATGTTTTTTGTTACTTGTGCAACCCTAACCCCAACTCTAAAGTATATGCTTTATAATTAAATTTAATAAAATACAGTTTTAAATGGTCAAGTTTTCTGCATTCATTTGTTCGGTAATAGGTTAGTAGCAGCAGCAACCGCATAAGCCAGCGAATTGCAACTGCATATTTGAAATGCATTTTATTTGATGTAGCAAAAGAACAGACATGTCTAAGAAAGCCTTAAAAAAACACTCATCATTTACTTTAAAAATTGACATAAAAATTGTGAATTTGCTTATTCTCTATCAATGTACATTATAAAGCTTTTTGTATTTGATGATTTGGGAAAAAGCGAAAAGAAAACTCCACAATCACTTTAAGCAAAAAAATAAACAATGGAGGAGACAAACGGAAATAAATGGTATTTATTTGAACATTAAATATGCAGCAAACCAATCTACATTGTGTGACTTTTGATCGTCATCTTAATTTCGAAACATTTATTATTAGCAAAAATGAAATTAAATACAAATTATGTTAAACCAAAAAAGTAAAAGAGAACGGTAAATGTGTCGCTAGTTTTTTAGGCAAAGAAGAAATGGAAAAAAGGTTAAATAATGGGGGATCAACATACTAGATATAAATAACCTAAAAGCGATCCCTCTCTTTTCAACCATTTTCTTTTCATGAATAAGTTAAGAACGATATTTGATTTGTGTAAAGCGAATAAATGTTCGAATGGAAGATAATATAATTTCTTCTTACCTTGTCTATCGTGGAAGAAAGAAGAAAATAAAGCAGCTTTCCATTAAAAAGATCAACCAAAAAGGTTGTCTTTATCTATGGCCGCCTCGATACTCTCGCATCCAACATGGATTCTACTCCTTCTTTCTCAGAGGTTTTATTAATTATTCTGATTTGTAGTTAAATTTCGATGCTTTGTGTAGTTATTTACTCTTACAAAATCCTGTGTAAATGTTGAGATTATTTGGGTGTTTTTTTTAAAGAAATGTCGTCATATTGATAATAAACGGCGAAGATTTAAAGTTTTTCTACTACATAAGCCTTGCTCGACTTTCAGTTGTACAAACAACCTCATAATCACTCTTACCATTGCCGCAACACAACTGCAAAGACGGAGTACGAGGAAGGGGAGTGAAATTGGCACAAGGGTGACAACAACAGCAGAGAAAGAAAAGGAGAAAGGAAATAGGCAAAAGAGAGAAAAAAAAAGAAGAGTATAATAAAAAGAGTGAGAAATAGCAGGGATAGAAATACAAAGTTAGGAATGACAAGAGAAGGCTACATGTAGAATAATGGGCCAAGTACGCGAGCTAGCTACAGTAGAAAGCACGTACAATTATTACATATTTATTTAATTTTAACTCTAGAACCACATCTAAATGTTATCACATCACTGCCACGAATGTTAAGACAATTTATTTTCTCCATCTAATCGATTAAAAAAAATGCTTTTAATGTTGTATTCAAAAGTACAGTAAATTAGCACCAAGAAATTCAGCTTAGCTTAGTAAACGTAAGCTTCTTAAGCATAGAAGTCTAGCTTCTTCTTACCCTTGATTTTTTAGCAATGCTGCATTCGTTGTGATGACTATTGTCAATAATCACTACTGTGACGACATTTTTCTGGTTCGAGGTAGGAGTTTAGTTATAATTTAGCACTGTTTATCCGTCCGTCGCTTCGACTGAAATAGTCGAGTCGTGCATGCAAACAATCGTAAAGCTATAGTGTATTAGTTTGAATCGATTATTGAATAAATCAGACGACACTACAGATTAATATTGTTCAATTCAACAAAAATACGGCCTTTTTAAATCTTATTTCTGACACTAATAACCAGTAAAAAGTATTTCCGAAGTCGTAGAACTAACACAAGACTAAATAGAATAATCTAAAATGTTAGACATCCAGCAGCCTCCGTACACACACTGATTCGATAAACAAACATCGTCGTGTATGGCATGGGTACGCATATATATATTTGTTCGTACTTATCATAAGTAACCAATATTTTCCACACATGTTTTTACTGTTATCTTTATTTTTGTTTTCTTTTAGTTTTAGCACAATGCATACACCTTCTCCTTGGATTTATGTTGCGTCCTGTAGCATTTGGATGTCTACCTACGCGGAACTATAATATTGCCCACAACAATACTATTACTTGTGTAGTTATAACTCTATTATGAAGTTAATGTAATGTTGTTAAATTGCAATATTGTAACTGCATCATTATTATTTAATTTGTATTACTAGGGGAGATAAATCTGGGTTTTTTTTCATAATCAGCTGTGTGCGAAGCGTATTATTTTTTTCAAATGTAAATATAAACATAAACATTTATTTTTTAGTGTGAAAAAAAGTATACAATTTGTATATACAAGCACACATCATAACAATCATACTTACAAACAGGCAATTAAATAAAACAGCTTTTCCCAGTAAGAAACGTGAATAAATAGGCAAATGTTGAATTCCCGTAATTGCTTTCTCTCTAACAAAAATATGTTCATACTTCTGACAAAAATTCTTATGTTCATGATTCATGAACAACATTTATGGTAGAGAGGCGAATAAAATTTTTTTTTGCCTTATGAATGTGCAGGATTGATGAATTTTTAATCAAATCTCCCCCCCCCCTCTTTCTGATTCATTGTTCTGGAAGACACTACAACATCAAACAGAAAAGGAGTTTTCAATTTTTCATTATGTTTCCGTGTTTGGCACAATAGGGAGGTGGGTGGTCCCGATTGTAAAGTTTCACACACTTGATGTTAAAATAAGAAAAACAGATACATAAATTATATTGTTATTTATTGCTTTGAATAAATTAATTGTTAAATTGTTTTTATTTGTGCATCGTTTTTAACATCAAGGGTGTAAAACTTTACTATCGGGACCACCTTCCCTATATTGTACCTGCCCATTGTTTTTATTTTTCTTAATTGGTTTTGTGTACATGAAACTGAGGAAAATAAAAGAGGGGAAAATGTTGAGGAAAAAACACCAACATGAAACCAACAGGTTTGATTTATGATTAGGGCGGTAACTGTAAAGGGTTAAGGGACCGGGAAAAGGGCCTAAAACTTCAAGGGAACCCACTAGAACACAAGAGAAAAGGCTGGTCATACAGCACGCGTACACGGGCATCAATCAGCCTAGTCATCATGCAACACGCCTTTTTAAACAGTTACACTAGTATACTACTTTCTCCTCCGTAAATCTAACCTCCATTTTTACTAAGCGAATCCTCGTACTCTGTGACCACCTGCACACACGCATGTACCAACTACACCAGAGGGGAAGGTCGAAGAATACATTGGCCAAAGCGTAGTGATTAAAAACAACATGGATGAGAATCTTAGTTCTCCGAACAACTTGTTAGTCATGATATAATTTAACTCAGAATTCCAGACAATATACCAACCCACATTGTGTTTAGCATTTTTGATATTAACAGATTATCATCACCACAACGGTTACAGCACTCTCCTCAATGTATTTAATTAATCTACTATAATAATACGTATTTGTATATTTCTTTTTCTGTAACACCCACCCCCAAAATCAATTAAATAAGGGAGATAACTATTAAATGAAAATTATAGAGTAGTGTCCCTAAAGATAAGTTATTCTTACATAAGTTAAGTATAATTTTATATATGCCGTCATTTCTTATACTAATATACTCATATAATGAACAGTGTGATTTTCTTTGTTCTCTGTCCGTAACACTGGACTCTTCTACTTAAAGGTAAGAATTTTGCTGATAAAAATATCTCCTACCCACCATTTTAAACAATGAACTCTTCCACTGAGGAGACTTCAGTAGTTTTTCCTTTGTATTATTTATTTAACCAGGCGCTTCCCTGTGCCAAAATGGACGTGAGTTCGAGTCTCACTGAGAGCTTATTCTTTATTTCGGATTCGCGCTGTTCACTCTCTGTCGTAGATCAGTTGAGTTGCGATAAAAAAAATTAAAACTTAAGATGAAGGAAAATGGTAGAGAAAAATTAATAATAGTAGTTCAGTAGTAGTAGAAATTTAAATATAACCGTGAATTGTATCCGGGAATTAACTAGTGTATGTACAGGGTGGCGCAAAATAAGCTGAAACGTTTCTCTGTAAAAAAAAATGGACCCTTCCACTTGAAGTTAGGAACGACTTTTTCTGCTTTTTTCTTTGTTTGTTGAGAAAACAAACTGTTCAGCTTATTTTGCGCTACCTTTCATAAATAAAAGATTTTGTCCAAAAAAATATAAAGAAAAAGAAAAGAAAGGCGCCTGAAACTTGTGCATCAACCTAATGTCTAGAGCAGTGTTTCCCAACCTTTTTAGGACTACACCCCCCCCCACACACACACACACTTTAGAGCAGATATTTCATCAGCGCCCCCCGTAAGTCGGTCAAAAATGATTGAAAATTAAATTTTAATAATTATTTTTGATTTAAGCGTCTATTTTATAATAAAAAATATAATTGTACAAAAGTCTCTAAAAGTACTTGATTAAGTAATCTTCTACTCTAATAATGAACAGTGTGATTTTCTTGGTTCGCTGTCTGTAACACTGGACTCTTCCACTCAAAGGTAAGAATTTTGCTGATAGAAATATCTCCAGGGGAGCCTCCTATCCACCATTTGAAATTATGAACTCTTCAAAGTAAACGAATTCAGTATTTTCTTTTCTACAAAAACATCTCATAGAAGTCCAAATATATCCATGAATTCTTTCACTAGGATTAACGAGTACATTGTACGGAGAGAAAAAAATATCCGGGCGCACGTCGTATAGCAATGATTGTTAGTGGGTTCAATCCTCATTGGTTCTCCCACTATTGATGGTCTGGTACCAAACTATGTTAATAAATCATATGAAAACAAAATAAAACCGGACCAGAGCGTAAGTTGTAATCGCAATGATCAGCAAGCTAATCTACCTGACCGTTGTTAGTGGGTTCGATCCTTATTGGAACTCCCGCTATTGATGGTCAGGTACCAAACTGTTATGTTGATAAAGGATATGAAAAATAAATTGATCAGAACACATGTCGTATAGCAATGATCAGCAAGCTAATCTTGCTGGTCGTTGTTAGTGGGTTCGAGCCTCATAGGATCTCCCAGTATGCTAAGTTAATATCTACTTATATCATCAAGAGCGTGATTTTCTTAGCTCTCAGTCCGTAACCATGAATTATTCCATGAACTCTAACCATACTCACCATTTTAATCAGTGGACTCTTATGTGAATAAAGGGTGAACATCTGCATACTTATAGATTTTTTTAATGCTCTTTCACATAAAAACAGGACATGCGCGATCTGACCACCGTTGATTTCAAAATGGCTGCCAAAAGATAGGCCAGGAACGGAGAGGGATTCAATGCTCATCAGCACAGATACTGCCAACACAAAAGTAATGTATCTTTGCCACAGACAGTAGGACACAGGCAGACATAATCAACAGTCATGCTCACACCCCGGGAAATAGAAGACGGCTGAGAATTGGTACTGAAATAGAGAAACTTGACCCAGAGGCCAATAGACAAGTGAAATCAGACCAGTAACGCATGTTGTTCTTATGGCTTTGCCTGCAGAGCCAGCACACACTGCAGCAACAATAATACATGCAATGAAGCTTGTTCGATCATTTGCACATGGTCCCTGGACTGGTCCCTATAATAACCATGGATCAGCCATTGCTCTGTATCGCCAAGCTAATCCAATTGGCATGACCAGACGTATTCGGTGATGACCGATTTGTTGTGGTAATGGGAGGCCTCCATATTGAGATTAAATTGCTTGGTGACTTTTTAACTCGGAGTGGGTGGACAACAATTATTGTCCAATCGGAAGTCTGATATGTGCACCAGGTTACGGCAGCAGCCCTGTACATTCTACACATGTCTGCGTACAAAGACTACGAGAGATCTCTTCTTCCAGATGTTAAAAAGTTGAGCTCCAAATCTTGATGCAATGTCAACAGAAGTAGATACCTCCAACCCCATTCTTTAGTTTAGGAACTTGAACTTGTCGCACTTCAATTTGTGCTTTCTCCCAGAGAAGCAGATTTCGAACTCTACATTAAATGCCTTTGACAGATTGTTCCGTGTATGCTCTCACTGGACCATACAAACTATGCATAATGGCCACCCATTCATATCAAAGATATGGTTCTACTACAACAGCATGTAACATCAGTTTATGAGGAATTTGAGAATGGTAACTTTGAACAAATGAGATGACGGTTTAATTAGAATAGCAGATAGCCCATCTGCTTGGATTAAGAGGATTACATCTGGCTCATAGGTCGCTCGGATCATTGATGAGTTTGAAACTTCTGAAAAGATATGCTCAAAAGCAACAATCGAAGTTTGCAAAACATACCAAGGTTGCAACATTTCAAGAATTGTGAGAAAATGAGAGCAGCAATCTTGTTCGACTGGATACAAAGAAGGTAATAGATGAAAGTGCAGTTTCCAGTCTCAAGAACATTAAAGCAACAGGACGAACACTATATGATTCCTATGTTACTGATCGGATTGAAAAATGAATGATTCCAGTGTCAGACATCATCTCAAAAAAAATATATGACTATTCCAGGAATGCATATCAAATTAAGTCACTGAAAACAACTGTGACGTATTTATCTGAATGTACATTTCCTGTCATTCCATAAATTGAGATATGGATAAACTTTTTAGACACGAGAACCATCTTCTCTTTTGGACATGGAAGAGCTGAGGCAATACACAAAATCAGATCTGATTGGATGCCTCGATAAGCTTCGGATTAAGACACCCTACGGTACATGCAAAAGTTTTAGATGGCTCTGTCATAGTCAACATGCTTTTTCCCAAATCCTACGCAACATTTTGTGACTATTCAGAAAAAGTCTTCACACCTTACTTGATCAGGACCTTGGAAAGCACAAAGCACCAAAGGAGATCAGGGAGCCTATTATTGTCAAAAGCTGCACAGCGATTCCAAGTGTATTGTAAGCAATGCAGTATATCGTGCATATATATCATCGTAATTTGGTTAGGTCAAACACAGCAGTTTTATCGATCGCATTTAATTCCTTGCACATGGAAACAAATGATTAAAAATTGTACCCATAGATATAAATGAGTGTATCAGATAATATATGCCAGGCAGTTAGGTGAAATGTTGCAAATTTTTTTTATTTTTATGGCGGCATGAAGATAGCAGTAATGCCGGGGCGAAGAAATAACGCCGGCATTACCTGCTAGTATA
>VCCN01004786.1:94566-105540 GCA_006491835.1 Architeuthis dux
AAAAGAGGGGAAGTGCTGTTAAGTATCATGTGTTATTCCCCTCAGGTTCTGGAACGGGCAGCGATTGTTTATCAGTTGAAGAAATCGCTTCGTAGTACACACGTGTTAGGTTGACTACAGTCACTATATGAATAAAGGATCTCTGTAAGTACATAATACTTTGTTGCATTTTTAATCTGTAAATATCTGTCATTAACACAACGTTACACCAGGAACAAAAATCATGTTGCAATTTGTAATCAGTCATGTGGTTACTAATCAAGTAATTATCAAAGATTGTTTTTATCATTATCTTATTTTATCATTCTATCATTAATTTTGACTAGTATGTTTTTCATCTCAATTCTAATTGCTTTTCATCACAACTACTCAGACCATTAGTCTACAACAGTAAGTAAACTGTGGATCGGAAATAAAGGATAAGCTGTTGGTGAGACTGGAACTCACATCCCTTTCGCCTTGGCAAGCCTGGTTATCTGCAGGGCTGTAGAGTCGGAGGAATTTTGGGTTGTTGGAGTCAGTAAAAATATACTGACTGACTCCAACTCTCAGTAAATTGTAACATTACTACTTGAAAACCGGCCCAGTAGGTTGGTTTTCGAGCTATTTCCTATGGAAGGCCTGCCTGAATGAAAATAAACCATCTGCAAAACCTTAAAAAATTAACTTTTCAAAACTGACAAATTTCCTGAGAAAACAGAAGTCTACTTTCATTACTTTTTTTCTATTTTTGAAAATGTGCAACCCTTGGTTATACAGATGTGAAGGGTACTTAAACACAGTATTAAAGGTTTAAGAAAGTATATTTTTTATTAAAAATAACATAGCTGGAAACGAAAAATCTAACCAATTTTAGCCATTTTAAAGCCGTCGGAGATACCAGAAATTGAGGAGTTGGATGTTTTATGTCAGACTCCACAGCCTTGGTTATCCATACCAGCTGCTCTTAACAATTGAGCTATGAGGAACCTACAGTTGGCAGAAGATCAAATATGTTTAGACTAGTATTCAACTAAGTTTCTAAAAAAAAAAAAATTGTTTTAAATTATAATTTAGTATTTTTAGCTTTTCCACAAATAACTCAGTCTGGAAAGATTTAAAGAAAGAATAAACAAACAAATCTAAACACCATCGTTTTTAGAAACCATCAACATAGTCAACATACAGTGCTATGCAAATTATTATGCATGCCTCACATTTTCATAATAATGTTTAGTGCTAAGTTAAACATCTTGTAAACATTAATTTCTTCATGATTTTATTTCACCTTATGACGTAAATAAATTTTAATAAGCCTTTAATTGCTTCTATTTTGATTTTAATAACTAAAAATTAGTAAAAGAAATCGCAAGTGTGCATAATAATTTGCATAGGAATGTAGGTTTCTTCAGTTTTTAAGTGATTCTGGCTGGCTGGCTGGCTATGCATGTATCACGTGTACAGACTGCACCAATGCAGCTGGGGTGGGGGGCAATTTACAATGAAAGTTTATGCTAAACTGGTCCCTTAGTTTGTACCTGGCAATCACGCTTGTTTTTTTAAAATTTGGACATCTTAGTGACCCAAAAGCAAGAGAAATAACTTATTTATTCATTTATTCAATTTTTTAATTGATCACTCCCAACACATGATGGTTTCTATTGAGTGACTAACCAGACCTGCTTCTAATAGAATTTGTATCAAATAAAATGTTTAAAAATATCTAATTCCAAATGATGGATGATTGTGATAGGGATAGGGATATTAGTCCAAACACCTCATCTCAGGATTTCATGAAATATTCAATTTAGATCAAGCTGAAAACTTACACTTATCTTTTTCCCCAGGATTTCGTGGTTGGAAAAGGATGTTTCTGGGGATCAGTTGCTTCCTAGCAAACCCACCACACCAGCAGAGATGTCACAAGGGTGACACCATATACCTGTCGGGTGTGGCACTGTAGAGTATGATCCCCTGATCCAGTTATCTCTCACCAGCTGGGGCAGCAACTATCTGGAACCTCACTACACATGGCCATCCTTGGTCTCTCATTCTTCAGGACACACTGAAAGAAGAAATAGAATAATTATGTTCACAAGTTAAAAAGCAAATATCCCATCAAGATTTACTTAATCGAAAGGGATATAAGACAAAATTATGAGCAACATGATTATTCTGTGCTACTGTAGTATGTTGTCTAACGAAATGTGCATACTCTACCACCCTAAACTCCTCTTGTACCTAAGGAAAATAAACATGTCCATACAGCAAATCCCTAGACTCACAACATACACTTTTTAACTCTTAGATTCATAGACCGCTTGTAACTGCTGTTTTAAAAATGGAACTCTTGTGAATTGAATTAAAGAAAAAGAAAAAATTTACCAAGAAGTGCAAGGGAGGTAAGTTACTCCCCTTTAATTACTTTGTTTTTTTTTACTAGAATGAATTTAAGAATTAATAAGTAAATTGTTTCTCATCATGCATGGACTAGTCAAGTCTACACTTTCTTCTGTTAACACAACAGAAATCTACTAATGCTTGTGTTGTTTCTTCTTTATAATGTCAGTCATTAGCGTCTTTCAATTTCTACATCTATATATTTCTTAGTGAAAAAGCACTTCAAACCCAACTTAACTCATTTCTTAAAAACTGGTGACCCCAAAAAGAATATTTATCTGCTAACAAACTGTAGGTCACATACTACAATAGCACCCATTATTCTTATTGAATTGCTATAATCTGAATTACTGCGGGTGAAAAATCCTGACATACTTAAGCAACTAAAAATCAGGTTATAAAACTCTTAAAGAGAGACGGGGGGGGGGGGATAAAAATGGAAATTGATTTAAACAAAATGATCAGTAATGTGTATCTTCTCTGCACGAATAAAACATAAATTTATGAAAATTTCAATACAGTGTTCTCCAACCACTAATTGTACGGATGCTTCTGCAACATTAAGTGACCTCTTGTGAACGACCACCTGCAGAAAGCGACCAGCGACCAGCAAAATTACCCTACAAATGACCACTTGTATGGTCAAAAAATGCCTTCCCCACGATGTCATACTCAAGTTGATTTAACGGCCTACAACGAGTTTTAAATTAGCAGAATCCCAAGTAATCTGTTCCTTTATCTTGAAATAAAATCAACACAAACACAGCATTTTATTAAAAAAAAAAAGAAACAGGAGTTAATTTTTATTGTTTATGCTTGTAAAGTTCAGGCTTCCATTCAAACTTAAAACCCTTGCTTTCAATTAAATTCATGTCTCTTGATCTTACTGGGATTAAACTCAGAGGGTAGCAACTGACAGACTTTTGGCAAAAAGCGAGATGTGTCGATTAAAACATCTATAACTTTATTAATTGTATCTTTGAGGAAATCAAACTACTCTCGGAGCTCTCCAAATAGTCTTACTGTCCTGTTAAAATTATAGCGCCCCCATATATTCATTACATGTCATAGTACTATATGTACATCTTGATGAATAGAATGTATGGTTGGGACAGAGCTGGTCATGCACCTCTATTTTAAAACCACCTACATTATGTGACCAGTTTTGGCTGGTTGAAAAAAGCAGGTACTACTATATGTAGTTGTGTACCTATGGTGATCTTTTGTTTCAAGTCAGTAAATTCAAAAAATAAAACTATGGGAAGCTACTCCCACTTCGTGTATTGTAGTCTACATCTGTCCACCAATTTTATTCCAAAAGATTAGGGTTAGTGGTTTGGTTATGCATCAAGTGGGAGAAGCTTACCACTTGTTTTTTTTCTTTTTAAAATTTACTACATAAAACACAAGATCGCCATACTAGTCCTGGCTCTAGCTCACATCTCATGTCCAAAATTCTGTAACTCGGTAGGTTATGTTTTTGACCCGAGGAATTCAGAACAGGATTCAAACACATCGACTATTTCAGGACAAAAACAGCAAAAAAAGCTAAAAGCTGTTGAGAAATCTATTATGTTTTCATATATAAACTAGATATTGACTGTTTGTCCTGGAATCTGTTTTTTCTTAATTCTTGAAGTGTCTGTTTTATTATTCTGCCTGTTAACAGGCTGTAATCATGTCCGATGGGATTCATTTTAACCTTATATTACACCTTGTGCAAACCCAGATCTGGAAACCAAAAAGTAGAAAATCACATAACTTTTTAAGTAAACACCACACAGAGACAAATGAACACATTTTACGTACAATTCAGACCCAAACAATTCAGTAAAATGGTTATTGTTCAGATTCAAATTCACCTTGACTTTATCTCATGATAAAAACAGAAAAAAAGCAAAAAATGTGAGAATCTGATATTTTCATATACACAAGATATGTTTGTTGTATGGATGTGAGGGAATCCGACAGATTGATAGATGTGGTTAGACAATGTGGAAAAGGAAAAGAATGAGAAAAGCTTGTTACATCTCAAACATGTTTATTATCACGAGGATAAATCTTTATGCATTTCGTCACAGCGAAAATTGAACATAGCAGAGTCCTGCGGTTATCCATGTGGCGTGCAGTGAATGAGCCTAGATGTGTTTTGTGTTTCTTTTCCTTTTCCACATTGTCTAACCACATATATCATACACAAGATATAAACTGTAATCCTCTCTGTTGGCACATCATTTAAGTCCAAACCCTTATTTTGACAGTCTGAAAAAGTTATATGATTTTCTGTTTTTTGGTGTCCGGGTTCAGGTTTGCACTAGATGTTATGTAGGGTTAAAATTACCCCATCAGATATTATTACAGCCTGTTAACAGGCAGAATAATAAAATAAACACTTCAAGGATTAAGAAAAAACAGATCACAGGACAAACAGTTGATACTATCTAATTTATATATAAAAACATAATCAGATTTTTCAACATGTTTGCTTTTTTTTTTGTTTTGTCCTGAAATAGTGTCAAGATGTATTTGAATCTTAGTAATACTAATAACCATTTTTCTGAATTCCTCGGGTCAAAATTGTATGGAATAATGTGTTTGTCTCTGTATGTTGTTTACTCTAAAAGTGATTTTCTATCTTCTCGGTATCCGGGTTCGAGTTTGCAATTGGGGTAATTGCTGTACAGGGAAAGGTCTCCATTTTAACACTTCGATATTCTTTAATCTATATATAAATATATAGAAGTGGAAAAACATGACAGACCAAGTAACAGAATTTTGAACTCAAGATGTGAGCTAGAGCCAGGACTATACCTAGTTTAATAAACTTTTAATATTGAAATTTAACAAACCTAACTACCATCACAACATCTATTCATCAAGCATTTCACAAAGTATTTACTAAACATAGCTTGGTCTGGCACAAGTATGTGTGAGGGGAGCACCCAGCCTTAAGGGTAAATCCTAATTATTTTACTTTAGGGTTGGGATATGGTGAAAATAAATGTGTTTGACAAAAGTCGTCCCATACAGTTTTTTTTTCTTTGTTTTTAGTTTTGTTTATCAACTCTTAAATTCATGAACCGCTTGAAACCAGTCTTAATGGAACACTTCAATGAATAGAATACAATTTTTTTTTAAATTACCCAAAAGTGCAAGGGAAATAACTTTGATCAGAAGTTATTCCCCTTGATTTAACTTTTTTTTAATAGTAATTTAAGAATTAATTTGTAAGAAAACTAGACAAAGGTGTTTTGGTCAATATTTTTGCTATTATTTGGACTGTGTCATTTTTTTCTTTGTAAGTGGGGAGGGATTTAGATATCACATTTAATCAAATGAGTGCTAAATTTGTGCAGTAGGCAATGAAAAATAAAGGTGTATTTTTCCACTCCAAAATTAAATAAACAAATGAATAAATAAACAAATGAATAAATTAGAAAAAAAAACAATGAGAGATTTAATTATCAATCTATCTTTATTTTACAATAGCAAAAAACAATTTATAACAAAGAAAACATGTTTTTTTTAATAATCAAATAATATTTGATTTAGTAGTTGATAAAAATTGTTTCTTTCTGCTACAGAGAAAAAACAAAAGAAAACGACCGTATAACCTTTTAAATGCAAAATTACATACTTTAAATCGTTATTACTATTAGTAATTTTTGACAACTATTTCTCTTCATCTGAAATTTTTCAGTTAAGAAAAATAGTAATGGTTTACAATACAATCTAATGAATATACATATTTTAAATTTTAGCAAAAGTTACACATTAATTAAAATTTGGAAGAGTTTTATTTTTTGTAAATGAATTCTTTCTAAGGCAACACAATAAAAAAAAAATGATATCAAAGTAAATAAATAATCAAAAAAAACTATTTTTGTTAAATTTAGAATCTTTAGTGCTAAAGATGTAGAAAACCCAGAAAAACAGAATTTGCTTCTTTTATAGAGTATCGGGCTTCAAAACTTTTGAATGTATATAAAATTTACGTATTTCACTGAGTTTATTCAATTAAGTTATGAAACAAACAACCTTTCGCTTTTAATCTTTGACTGAAACTTCTAACTGTACGAGGGTTGGTAAATCAGTGACTATGAAACGTTCTTTGTATGCATCAGTTAGAAAAGTCATGCGTTCCATTGTCTAGACTAACATTAAAATCTCTCATTCGCTAAGTTTAATGTAGGAAACTATATAAGCAAACTAGCCACAATTACCTATCACTTAAACTTGGAGTCAAATGATTTTTACACCTTAAGCAAATCTGCTACAAGACTTTGGTAGTTACCAGTGGTGTAGTTCTACGGGAACGCGTAGGAATGGCGTTCCCTTACTTCGAGCGGGAGGGGCAGTGTTCCCTCACTATCTATATACTTTTTAAATTTTCTATTTGAACAATTCACTGATAAAAAAAAAAACAGCCAATATATGTCCAAATACTCAAAGGGTCTGTGAAATTGGTTAAAAAGCCGGCAGCCTTGCACTACACCACTGATTTTGATCTAACAAATACAAGATGCTTCTTCTTAGTAGTATGAATGATTCAACCGACTAATAATAGGGGGAAGAGGAGATGTCTTCATCTCTCTACTGACAGCGAACAGCCAGTCTGTTATTTACAAACAAGAAGAAACTGAAACAACAATAAGCAGCAACAAAAGGTGGATCATAAAAGCTTCTTGAATCATCAAGAAAAGAAAAGTATCATCAGTAAACAACTTCAACAGGGACCAGCACATTATACGAAACTGAGATTGATATTTTGGTGGGAAAAAAAAAAGTGAAAGAACATTTGGTTAAAATTCAGATAACCTAAAACGACTAATTTTTTTATGAAAATGTATTTTTCCTGTTGATTACTTTCTATCAATAAGACCTTTGTTTCTTCAGAAAATTTGTCAGTTTTGAGAAAAATTAACTTCTAAGGTTTTAGAGGAGGGTTCTATTTATAATGTTATTAAACTGGACCCTTACTTTTCATGTCGTGCAAAACTACGGCTTTGAAGTAATCAGTTACTTTCTTTTGGTATAATCCTAGTTTACGTGCATAAAATGGAGATAACTCCTGTTAGCCTTAAAATGAACTACAGCTTACAGGATTATCTCCACATAAAAGAAAAACAGAAGTAAATACATTAGTTATATTTTCTATAGTTTTGAGAAGGGTCATTAACATTCAAATAGTTCTTCAGACGATTGAACTTTTTGTTGTTTGTGGTATGGAAGCCAAGGATAAAGAAACACCCGAATCTTAAGTTATAAGTGTTGCCTCCTTTGAAGTTAAAAACTTCTGTTTACGCCCATCACTTTCGGATATTACACCTGAAGAAGGCTTAAGAATGGATTGGCCAAAACGTGTTTACAACACAAACAACAAGGAGTTCAATCATCTGAAGAAATATTTGAATAAATTATATTAATTGCTTTAAATCAGTGTTTCTCAACCTTTTTCTGCCCAACGTCCCCCTATGACACTTCACTACATGCCAATGCCCTCCTGTAGTTTAAATATGAGAAGTACTCAACACAGATTTCTTTAGAGACATGTGGTAGCTTGTCATTATAAAGAAGCACATCAACATTCAGTTCAAAGGTTTTACTAAGGAAACTGTTATAGTAAGTATATCAATGAATTCCTAATGGGTGCTCATTATCAAAATTAATTGTGGCTGTGAGGCAATTTAAAAAGGTATATTAAAAAGTAAATTACTTAAAAGAGTACATACAACATACATTTTTACTACTAGTGTAATTTTCCAGTTACTTATTTGTATAGTATACAATCTTTACAATGTGCCCTTATGGTCCTTAGTCACCTCAATGCCCCCTTGAAACAAGCGCCCGGCTCAGGGTGCGCTAGCACCGATGTTGAGAACCACTGCTTTAAATAAATGAAATTGTTTTTTTGTGGGCTGTTTTTAACATTGAGTAGGCGAGTGTGTGAAACAGAGGTTTGTATGGGTTTTTTTTTTTAAATGTTATTGTTGTTGAAAAGGTATATATCACCAAATTACATGGGAGATATAATCACATAAGCCATAGTTCATTTTAGGGTTAACAGAAATTATCTCCATTCTATGCAGGATTCTACCTTTTCTTTATTACCATAATGGAGGTGTAGGAGAATATTAACCAAACATTTTGCTGATGAATATAACCAGAAATAAAAGCAACTAGCATTCCAAGAGAAATTATGAATCACCACCACCCATATATGCTTTATTTTACCTCGTAAATTAAGCAGTGATGGTCGTAAAATTAAGTTACCTTGATGAAAAATGCTACCAATAAGGTTTGAAGCATAAATTCATGATTTTTTTTTAAAAATGAATGCGGCCGGGCACAATTTAGGATAAACTTACAATGAAAATTGAACCCCTCACTAAAAAACTATTGGGGGGGGGGGGGGATAAAAAAAAAACTCATTGAAGGGAATGTGTGTGCAAAACTTCAAGTTTCTACTATGAACAGTTAAGGCTGGGCAAAGTCCGGATACATTTAAATGTCAGAAGACATGAATAACCTAAACCCAGCAACAGTGTTCAAACCGGTCTGTTGTGGGTAGCAGTGATTAATATACACATAACTAGCAACTAGTTTAAGAGAAAGAAAACTGTAGATGAAAACAGTATCTATTCTGATGTTTTTTCTATAGTTTTGAGAAGGGTCATTAATATTGAAATATTGAACTCCTTGTTTTTTGTGTTGTAAACACGACGTTTCGGCCGATCCATTCTTCGGCCTTCTTCAGGTGTAAAATCAGAGTGTGATGGGTTAAACAGAAATAATGTCGACTAAATGCATTAGCCAGACAAGCGCGGATTTCAACCCGATGTGGCTTCCACTTCTCAACAAACCTAAACCCGACAGAACAAAGACACAGAACAAAGACACAGAAACACCAGGGCCATGCGCTATAAGGGCTACCCCCCTTTAAACATAATTTCTGTTTAACCCATCACACTCGGATTTTACACCTGAAGAATGCATCGGCTGAAACGTCGTTTTTACAACACAAATAACAAGAAGGAGTTCAATCGTCCGAAGAACCATTTCAATATTCTGATGTTGATTATTGACTGACTGACCAAGCAGAAGAAAGGTAGTGTTGTTTGCTGCTGCCATTATTTACCTCTGTCAACGAAGTCGGTAGAGGTGTATATGTATTCACCAGTGTCCGTCCATCTATGTACACGTCATCTCCAAAAGTTCAATAAATTTCAATGAAAGCTTGTGGGTGGGCAACAGAAGAACTGATTACATTTTCGGGTGGATCCATGCACAGTTACTTCCCCTACCTCGTAGCTATACCTACAGCACATCAACACTTCAATGAAAGTTTGTGGATAGGTAGACAATGGGCTATGGAAGAACTGATTAAATCTTCGGACGGATCCAGGAATTTTACAGTTACCTCCCTGCATCGTCATTAGGTGTGAACTGATTTTCATTCAATTTTTAGTGACTGTAGCGTTGGCAGTGATATGCACTCTCTTAGTGCTTTCTTGTTATTCTTATGGCTTAGAGCCAAAAGAAAACTATGGAAATAAATAGAGATTATGTCCAGTTATCGGTCATCACGGACTGATTGACCGACTAATCCTTTTTAGTGGATCAATAGAACAATAAACAGAAAATAAGACAAGAAGAATTATTCATTGATTATTTCAAGGCCGCATTTGCGTATTATTTCTCACAGCCTGTGTTCGAGCCCAAGTAAATGCCAGGATTTAGAATTTAGAACCTTCCCCACTTGGAAAATCGGCGCAACGCAATCTTTTTTTACTTCTCTCGCCTTTGGTTGTATCACTAAAAAGTCCGATTTAAAAAATAAAATTAAAAAAAAAAACATGCGTGAACGCTGCCGGACATGAAATTACATTGTAAATTTAACACACCCCTTCCCTCTAAAAACTTGTCGGGTGTAGAAAAATTAAAAATGCTTTTTTCTATACACAATGTTTAAACTTTCAGTGTGGCCTATACGCATGCACGGTGATACACATAGATAGCCACTTCAGCAATGCAGAATCACTTAAAAACTGAAGAAACCTATGCTGACGTTTTCTAATACTAGTCATTCATTGATGATGCACAAGAAGGTGAAACGATAAAGTAAAGACCAAGAAATACAAAGGTTTACAACAACTTCTTGATGTTTGTATTAGAAACAAAGCCATTTTTATCAACAATGGGTTGGTGATGTGATCAAGGTTGAACAAACAAAACAATACACTAAATGTAGGACTAAAACTACTTATTGGTTGGCAACTAGGAAGTAAGTTTGAAAATGAGTAGGTCATCCCCCCCCCCCTAGTCTGGGACCACAAATTCATAGGATCCACCTTTCTGTCGGTGCGATGGTAACAAACACAAGTAACAAAGTTGTTAATTAGCTAACTTAAAAATTGTACAGAAAATAAACACTGAGTAGTAGTTTAAAAACGTATTTAAAATGTTTTTCTGTTTGTCTAACTCCAGCTTGGACAACAAAAAAAAGAAAAAAGAGACGACTAATTAAAAATACATAAAAATGGAAAGACAGATAAGAGTATATATGCAGGCGCGAGTCCAGGAGTGTGTGGGTGG
>VCCN01004786.1:111847-125173 GCA_006491835.1 Architeuthis dux
ATTCTCTCCCTTATCCCTTCTAATCTTCATTGTCCGTCCATGATTTTATATAAATGTACTACAAACATGGATTAGTTTCATATGCAAAAGTTTTCCTACCCTCTCAGTAAACTAACTAACCTGCTTTTCTGCCCCTTTCCTTCCTACCCTCTTATTAAACTACCTAACTTTTTTCCGCCCTCTCCCATCCTACGCTTTTACTAAGCTATCTAACTTTCGTTCCTGTCCTCTATCTTCCTACTCCCTTATTAAACTACCTAACCTTTTCCATATGTTATATTGAGAGAGTAACATTCGAATGCAGGTAGGATCTTCCTACCCTCCTATTGAACTACCTAACCTTCTTTGTGGTCCTCTCTCTTCTTACCCTCTTATTAAACTAATAAACCCTTCTCTTATGTTATTACTGAAAGCATAACATTCGAATGCAGTTAGGAACAAGCAGAATGATATTATAGATAACATAATTATGGCCTGGGAGATGAAAAAGGTGTGGAACATGAAGGTCAGGGTAGTACCAATAATAGTAGGTGCACTGGGAACTGTGTCAAAGACATTTTTAAAAAAGATTTGAAGAGATAAAGATAAGAGGAAGGATAGAGATTATGCAGACCACAGCACTGCACAAGTACTGAGGAGGGTACTGGAGGTATAAGACCTTCAACCACTAATCATCAGCAAAGGCCTAACAGCTAAAATGAAGAAAACAAGTTAAACTGGGGAAGGTTGGTACGGTACAAACAACAGCGCTGCTGTGAAATGTGAGGATAATGAGAGGAGCGCAGAAGACCTGAGGAGACTTACTCAGCCTTCAATGATGACCACCAGACATCTGGTGAGAACACTGCTGTGGACTGAGGAAGTGAGAGGAGGGCTGGAGACTTGCTGTCAGTCAGTTTCCAGTGATGACCACCAGGCATCTGGTGTGAACATGTTGTTGTTGTTGTTGTTGTTGTTGTTGTGTAGTAGTAGTAGTAGTAGTAGTAGTAGTAGTAGTGATGATGATGATGATGATGATGATGATGCATAATAATAACAACATTTTTTTTTAAACCCTAATAAATTGGAATACATTCCAGCATAACCACGTTACAAGAAGAAGAAGAATTAATTAATTAATGCTAAAATTGTGAAAAAGTTAAACATTTGAAAAAAGTTTAGAGTTAATTAATTTCACACAAAACTCTTTAAATCATAATACTTATTAGTTTTATGTTTAGTAAAAACAAGTAAATTACAAGTGGCGTAGGAAGCTTTTCAAGGTCGGTACGGCTGAAAAACATTTACTTGTTTTTACTAAACATAAAACCAATAAGTATTATGATTTAAAGGGCTTTGTGAGCAATTAATTAACTCTAAACTTTATTCAAACGTTTAAATTTTTCGCTGTAATTTTTTTACAGATGGCCGGACCAACTATGTCACTGTAAGTTTGCGTGCATATGCATAGACATATGTATATTTCTACATATATGCACACACACAGACATACAGAGTGTCCCAAGAGTAACGGCCGATTTGTCCCAAAATTAACGTCAGTTCTATGTAAGGGAAGCAACTCCGCACGCCAGTACGCCTAAAATTACTAGTAAAATTGAATACTCTTGATAATTAATCGGACGAGTTGCTTCCCTTAGAACCGGGATTAATTTTGGGACAAATCGGGAGAGACTCTTGGAACTCCCTATATAAATCAGAATTTCAAATGCTAATTTTCAAGGTAGATAGGCCGTCCACAAATATAAGATATGCGTAAACATTACCTGGCAATCTTTGGTTTGATGCTGCCAGAAGAGAAAGGCCATTTTGAATGGCTAAAAGTGGCTAGATTTTTTGTTTCCACCTAACTTTATAGCTAAAAATACGGTAGCATAAGACTGGCTTTAAAAATGGCTAAGATTGGCTAAAATTAGCTAGTTTTTTCTATTGCCTTAATATCAGAGGAATAAGGATTAGAATAAAATAAAGGTAAAAATCAAATTAATGGCTTTTATTTTAATTATTGTGTTACTATCTGATCAATACGTTGTATAATTATCCGTTTAGGGGCGTTTGTATGAGTTTTTGGAGCGCATACAATTACATGGAATAGAAATCTAGCCAATTTTAGCCATTTAAAATGGCCGTTCTCTGGCAGTGTGAAACTAAAAACAATACCCTGCTAGCAGCCAAGTACAGTACACTCATGTACTTGAAAGTCTGCAATATGGTACTATTTTTTTATTCTCAGAATTTCCTCGTAAATCTTTTTTAACTGTACTTATTTAATAATCTTCAGCTAATTAAATAAGTTAAATTTTTTCAAAAATCGTTCTGCATGGAATAAATAATTTTATTTTATAATATAAAAGCCTCTATTATTTGTTTGTTTGTTAGTTGGTCGGTTTCTGTCATGCTAAAGTAAACAGGAGAGAAAGAGAGTAAAGCAATGTGTCTGTGTGTTCATGTCTACAACGCTACTACTTCTACTACTACTACTTTTTCTACTTCTACTGCTGCTGATATCTTAGTAATAGTACAGTACAAATTCCACTTAGGTATCTCTAATTTTTCATAAATAAAGCTGTTTTCCTAATATTAAAAGAGAAATTATTCGTTTTTTTCACCCAATTCTGTTCCTTTATTGTTTTAAGATTATCAAATAACAAAAAAATATGAAATTTTAGAAAATCGACAGTGCTCGGGCTAAAAACAATAAAAAAATATTTTTAGATATCTAAAGAAATTTTATAAATAAAACCCCAAATAACCCCAAATAATTACCCTTCTTTGTGTAAAATTTGTTTTCTTTTTTCTGTATTTATTTGTGAAAATATTTTTTTCCATTTGGATACCCCCACTCAAAATCCTGGATCCGCCCATAAATATTTGTATAATTTATTCACATGTATATAATACCGTCATTCTTGGTGGCTACTATGTACGTTATTATAATAGAAAAGATGATGACAATATCCCCATAATTATGAGCCACATTCGATACAACACCGTCTTAGGCGGTGTAATAGTTGCGGTGTCCCTTATCTTTGTGTGTTTTGACTTCCTAATTCTTCCTACATACATAAAAAAAACATCATGCTTCTTCTTTTTTAATGCCGAATGAAACACATTTACGTGAGCCATTTGCATTTATATATTTGTAAATCCTTTCTCGTATCTATTTCTTTGTTTTGTTTCAAATTTTAATTGTTCAATCTATATTTTATGCAAGATTGTTAAAATCCACCCAACCCAAGACTTTAAAAACATTTGTTTATTTTTCTCGGTAAATGGACTTCGTTGTTTGTACCTTGGAGATTTTCTCTAAAGATTGACTTAATCGGGACATTAAATTATTTAATGAAATTTCAGTTCTAAAAGTGTTTCTTGTCGACTGCTGTTTTTTATTTGTCCACAGGGATTTTGGGATTTAACGTCAATATTTTGGGTGTCCCTACGCTTGGGTATAGCGTCCGAAACGTCCCCAACACATTTCTAACTTAATTACCTCCTTTGAATCTCTTTTTACCTTTGTTTTACAAATCCTTAATCTTATTTGTCATAAATGTCGAATAATATTTCATAAATATGGAATAAAATGTGTGATTATAACTACATCCAAGGGAGGTAATTCAATCTTTCTGATCTGAAATTTGTTTTCAAAACTAAAACCAACGTGAGACCAGCCTAGGGTTGCCACCTTCTTGAATGTGGAAAAATAATGGACACCTTACCAACGGCCCCATGCCCGGGGGGGACACAAATGAAGTTTCGAGTTCCAGACACTTCATTTCCTGCATTCTGGTGAATTTTTATGCAACAATTTGTGCTTTTTATGCATCAATTCCAAAGTCCTCTGCTACTCTTAACATGAATGTAAAGGAAATAAAGAGTCAATAAGAGTAAAGCACAGTTGCATCAATTATTTTACATCAAATCATAGACAAGAGCAAAATGTTTGGTCTCTATTCTAGGGGAAATGAGTGAATTGGCTCTAAAGTTGGTGATCGATTTACAGTGTACTGTATAATGTGAAACTAGAATTTTACTTTGTGTTTCTCTTAACAACACCCGATGTTCAATTTACAAAGTAAATATCGGAAACTGGACCCTTATATTGTAAATAAAAATAAATAAATAAAACTATTTTCTCATATTTTTTCACTCACGTTTGCTTAATCAAAACTTGACCGTTTCTTTTTTTTTGTTTACTAACTAACCTAACAGGAACACAAATGTAGTTGTTCAGTATTTTCTGACTTAGGGTATCGTTAAAAAATTCTTATACACCAAGGGTGCCGTGATGTGAAAAAGTTTGGGAACCACTATCTTAACCTAAGATGAAAGGGGACGGATTTAACAGGAGCTCTAGTTGATGCTGTTAAATTTTAGCAGCAGCTAGCTAAGAGGAAAGGGTGTGGATTTAACATTATGAAAATGAATCCTAAACAGATCCGATTTCTCATGTCATCCTAAGCATGTGAAAACATAGTGTGTGCATTAAAGTCTGGTGTGCAATGAAATATGGGACAAATCGCGTCCTGTATTGATTCAGTAAGGTACAGTGCATTTTACTTTTCAATGTGGGACATTCCCGTATTATACGGAACGGGTGGCAACCCTAGACCAGCCTAGGTTTTTGCTTAGGCTTTTTGGTAAGTAAAAAAAAAGGGTTCTCGATTTGGAGGTCTTTAGGATGTTTAATACTTATGGCTGAGGTATTTCCCTCCAATGCCCAAGGTTGGTGTTCAAGCCCTAATAAAAGCCAGGACAACTGATTATCAAGGTAGGCAGGCATTCCCCACATAGAAGATTGGCGTAACAGTATCTTCCTCAGCCTATTTCCCATTGTACCGTAACTAAGAAGCCAACCTTTTTCAAACCTAAGGGGTACAGAAGTTGCTCATTTGCTGAAGTTATATGGCTAAGATGTTCATTTCACATGTTTATAGGAAGCCAAAACTAACCCAAACTATCTTGTTCGATTATTCAGCCATTTAATAATAAAGGAAATATAGCCTACCTAGGTCAATAGCACCATAGTCCTCTTCAAAGTACTCCCCTTGGGACCTCACATACTTATGTCTCTGTCACTTCTACTTTTTAAAACAGTCTGAAAAGGCCTCTTTCAGAATTGCCATCAGCTGCCTCGTCCTGTTCTCCTTAATCTCATCCATGGTCTGAAATCTCATTCCTTTCTATTAGCTTTTTGGAAAATTATTCAATATTCTTTAATGTTTTTTTTATCTTTCTTATTTTTTTCAGAGCATTTTATGTCATGGAGATATTACGACCAACAATCATATGCATTGGTAACAGGCGTTACCGCAAATACCCAACCGGCTCACCTGGAGAGGCAAAAGTAGCCCACGATGAACTTCCTGGTAAGATAAAAAGCAATAAGGTATTTTGTTATGAAATCGCTGTCATCCTTGCGACAAAGTGAATTTACCTCTTGTCTGTAGATATGTCTGCTCGTATGGTGTAATGGTTGGCATGTCTGCTGCACATGCAGAAGGTTCTGGATTCGATTCCCGGTATGAGTGAAGAGTGTGGAAACTCTTCATTAGGACAAATTTCCCTGTGCACTCAGCAGCTAAAGTTAGAATATTGGCAGAACACATTCTTTCTAGTCACCTTTCCTTCATTTTGCCCTGTACCAGACTAAGCTGGCCAGTTCAGGTGACAAAATATTTGAAAGATACTAAAGTAAACTGTGGAGTGGCGTAACAGTTACTGGCACAGAAAATGGAATTGGCAGACCAGGTTCATGTTTTGGCCGAGGCAGTTCATCTAAGAAAAGGTTAGTCTGACGGAAGAAACAAGCCTGAAAGTCAGACCATAGATGTGCTATTTAAACATGAGTTCAGTTAAATGTTAAAAAAAAATAAACACCCCAATATCAGATATGTTAAAAAAACAACACAATATGAGTTAACAAAAAACGTCTTAGCTCCTTCTTAAAAAACGAATACAACCTTACGTCACAGTTTGGTTTTGAGAATTCATTTAAAAAAAGAACAAACAAATATTCTTTTATTACGTCATTAAAAAGTTACATTTGATATGTGAACTTGTCAGTCAGTCAGTGACAATGATCACTACTAGAGAAGCATAATGCATCTAAAAGAAATACAGCTTGGCAGTCGTCATAGCTGGTCCCAAGCCCAGGTAAACAGGGAGGTTTGGGCATGGGGCTAGCTACTCCACCCAGTAAAACTTAATTGCTTCTGAGGAAACCACAGCAGAGTGGTTGTGTACCTATGCTCCAAGGAGTCTAGAGGAATAAACAAAAAGTAAACTTTAGTGATTTTTTAAAATACAAATATACATTAAATGAATCTTGAGAATGTTTCACTTTGAGGCCCCATATTAGTAATAGCCCCCCTGTGTTTAAAGTTAGAAAGCACCAGTAACTTTTGTATTAATTTTGACTACTATTTATCTTCATTTTAATTTTTTAGTTGTTCCCAGTGCGCATTGGTTGGCTGTCGGGGAAAGTTGTGGCATGTGGTTTCAATCTGTAATCTTTCTTGGTTGGTGATAATCAGGTTAAGTCAAGGATCTGTGTTTGTTTGTCATTCAACCATCAGTAACTAAATTAATAATACTAATAAAAAACCACAGTAGGACCCCATAGGTTGACCTTACTAACCTAATATTGTCCTGCTTGAGATAATACAACTTTTATCACAATTTCAATTCAGGCCATCACTTTACAAACAGCACAGATCAGAAATAAAGAATAAGCTCCTGGTGAGATTAGAACTCACCCCCCTCTTGCCAGAGAGAAGCCTAGTTTATGCCCAGCAGCTATGACCACTTAGCTACAGAAAATTTCATGATTATCAGATGTCCAGATCTTGTATTATTGTATTACGATGAAGGTAAATAGTAGACAAAATTGATATAATGGGTTACAATACTTTATCTGATTATAAAAATAGATAATAAAATAATTACCAGTAACTTTTCTTTATCAGTTTAATTATTTAGCTCAACAGCAGAATAACAAAAACACATTTTTATTTTATTTTTATTAGATGAAGTATTATAAATCATTATTTTTAAATTTTAGCAAGCATAATCGGACTGAGCAAAAGTTGCAATAGAAAAGCAACAACTAAATTAAGATGAAGGTAAAAAGTAGTCATAAAGTTAAAAAAATAATGAACAAAAAAACAATTTCTTTCTTTAGGTCAGTAAATATTGACACAAATAACCTTTCGATTGTTTTGTGCAATCATTTCTCAATATTCTCTTGTTGCTAGGCAACAGCTACTAACCCACATTGGCGAACCAACATTTTGAGGGCCTTGAAGCTTGTACTGTTACTGGAGCCCCTTCGCAACCAGCGACAATAGGGCAACATCCAACAAGGTCCAACGGGCCTTTCTGCCCTTCGTTCACGCTTGTTTTTTTTTAATTTGGACTTTTTGGTGTTCACTGCCGAACAAAAGGCGACAGAAGTAATTTATTCATTGATTTCCTTTTTTTCAATTGATCAACCCTAACACAGTATGCTTTTTCTTTCATTTTGTTGCGTTTTTATCCCAATGCTCAGGTCATTTTTACATTCATTTTACAACAGGTCTGGTTAGTCACTCAATAGAAACCATCACATAAGCAACATCATTTGGCAGCATGCCATGTTGGTGTGATCAATTAAAAAATTGTAAAAAGGGGTGATCAATGAATGCTGCAGGATACAAACTAAGGGATCAATTTAGCATAAACTTACATTGCAAATTGAACCCCTCAGTAAAAACCTATGTAATGGCAATATTTTAAAAAAAACGTTTTTTCTAAACATAAGGAGTAAATGTTGAAATTTTAGCCCTCTAGCTCCATGGGTGCGGCCTGTATGTGTGATGTATACCGGGTGTCCCATAATTATGTCCTCTCTGCAAACGTTGTAAGGGGAGTAAGTTTGTATTGACTAGGCTTGATTGTGGAGAAATCGAACATTGCTTTTACTATAAGGTGCCTAATCAATACAAAGCTACCTCCCTTACAACTTTTACAGAAAGCACATAATTACAGGACACCCTGTAAAACTGAAGAAACCTATGTTGACAGTTTTGGTGACAATTTAGGTTGTCAATTTCTAATAAGATAAGCAGGAAGGAAATTAATTTCACATTTCCAAAATCTGAAATTCTATTCATCAAAAGCATTTAGTTTCTTTTAAATAGTTCTTTGGATGATTGAACTCCTTCCTGTTATTTGTGTAGTTAACACAACATTTCGGCCAATCCATTCTATGGCCTTCTTCAGGTGTAATATCCGAATGTGATGGGGGTAAACAAAAGTGTTTTTACTCCAATGGAGGCAACACTTATAACGTAGGATTCGGGTGTTTTCTTTTCAGGTTTGGATTTCCATACCTTGTCCCTGTTGAGTAGTGGAAGCCACATCGGGTTGAACTTGTCTGACTAATACATTCAGACGACTTGTTGATATGCGCTGCCTCTTTGATTTTTCTCTGTTTCCAACAGCATTCCCCGTCAATAATCCGGACTTCTTCCCAGAGAGGAAAGTGATCGCCTTTCTCCCTCCAAAAGAGTTCAATCGTCCAAAGAACTATTTGAATGTTAATGATCCCTCTCAAAACTATAGAAAATGCATTTAGTTTCTGTTTTGCAAGCCTAAGACTGAAATTCTTAAACAAGTTTCTCCTGTGTATTTTGTCATTGTAGAGGATTACTCCGAGTATATGGATGATGATGAAGACGTGGACGATGATACCATAGTTGCCACAGAGACAGGCTTTGAGACAAGCCTGGATGTTGCCAGTGAATACTTCAAGTACATCATTGGCAAAAAAGGTGATACAAGGAAACGTATTGAGATGGACACTCGATCACAAATCCGCATTCCAAGACGTGGCATGGAGGGCCAAATAGGTGAGAAAATATTCCATAAATTATTCAGACTTATACAGTAGTCCCCCATTATAAGGTGGGTGTTGGAGTCCAAGAAAGTCAACCGTGTTATAAGTGAGCTGCAACAACTGTGGTATGGGTATGGGCGATATTCAAGGGCGGGTGATAGATGAAAGACGCCAAACATTGTCCATCATATAAAAACTAAGTGAGATTTGAACAAATAAAGGCATTCTTTAATGTTTGTTTTTTTATTTTAAAAATACCTCCAAAATAACTACAATATATCACCAAGTATACCAAATTTCAATATCAAAAACCAAAATATTTACATCAATGACTTCCGCAAATTAAATAGTTCCTGAAATGCTAAGACACACATTCACAACATATATATATATACAAAGCAAATCTTCAACACATATTTCTAATAATTTTGACTCCTTGTGAAAGAACTAAAAACACAGTACAGCAATATCTTGTATAGTGTCGTTTTCAGTAGTGCGGGTTTTGTTATAGTATGGTTATGGTATTGCTGTACAAATTAATGTAACTAAGTATAAGCTGAAAAAAAAACACAACTAGCCTGGCTGCTCCAGAGTCAAACTCTGCTCCTACTTCTACTTCCTTGCGTAATTCTACTATAAATTTTGGAGGTATGTAAGACTCGTCACTTTAGCACAGGTGGTAACACACCAAGCTAGAAATCAACTGATCGTGTGTTCAAATCTCGTTAGTGAAAGGCTGATTTTATATGTCAGTTTACTCCCCTATTTTTGGTGAGGATTGTTGACCTTTTTACATAGGAAAGTAAAGTGAACTCTGACTTTGTCCTGGAGTTTGACAATAAATATATAAATATATAATAATATACTTGAAATAGGCTTTTTTGGACAGCAGTTAATTGCATTATTAAACCAGCTTCAGAGAAGTTGGGCAGGGTTTAAACTAATAAGAAAAATGGTAGTTACATTTAGCATGTCCGATATCAGAATAAAGATTATTTTTTTAAATATTGATATTCTCGATGTGACCGCCTTTTCACTTAGGCTGTTCCATGTGTTTTCTACTCTTGCTGAGAGGAAATTTTTTTCTAACAGCAGTGGAGGTCTGAATTTGTAATTTATGGCTGTGTCCTCTGGTTTTACTGCAGATAGATGAAGTCAGCATCTTCTTATCAGGGAATTTTGAGCAATGAACATCATCTGAGTTGTACTTCAGGTTAGGAGACCATATGCAGGAAGCAAACTCCAGATGGGGACGTACCAGAGACTTGTACATCAGTAGGAAGCTTTCCTCATCGATGAACTTAAATGAGTGTCTTATGTAGCCGAGTGTTTTATTTGCTGTATTCACTTTGTTTTGTATATGCGCAGTGAAGTTAAGTGAGTTGTCTATATAAACGCCAAGATCTTTCTCCACTGGAGTTTCCTTCAGTGTGTGTTGTGTTCTGTCATCTTTAATCATGGTGGTGTTTCTTCTTCTGTTGTTTCTACCTAAGTGCATAACCTTGCATTTGTCGGGATGAGCATAGATTTGGCCCACCATTTTAATGTGCTGAGGTCCGCCACAAGTAGGTCTCCAGATTCATCAGATGTTAACGGGGAGTGGATCTTTGTGTCATCAGTAAACATATTTATGCGAGTATGGATATCCTTTGGCAGATTGTTCACGAACCGTCAGAACAGTATTGGCCCCAGGATGGATCCCTGAGGAAATCCACTGCGACCTTGAACAGTGCAGTTTTGAACAGTACGCACTAATTAAGATATACCTGTACTTACAGTAAGCTGTTTGATGTTTCTTACTGTTGGGTACCGATAGACAAACTTCAAAGGAGAACTGTTGACCTTAAAACCTACCCTGTGTGACAAATCTATGAGTTAAAAAACAGTGTTCAAAGAAATTGCTAATAGAAACATCCCTATCTCCATTGCTTTACTGTCTTACGTTATGAATCTGTTTCTAGTCGTAGTTTTCTGGACGAGTGGGCCATAATATAGGCAAAAGTGTTGATGTCATCAATCATATGACTTCTGGTAATTTTTAGAATTGTTGTCTGGGCTTAAATTGATCCTCATGACCTATAGAACCAATTTCACCTTTAAAAAATTAGGTTAGGCAGTTGCTTAGATGGATGGGCTTTTTACCCTGTTTATAAGGTTATTCATTGATTAGAGCAATTGTTACTGGTAATACATGATATATTTGCTTTGCTTCTCATTGCTTCCTGTTTTTTTTACTACAACCCCTTGTCAAAGATCAATGGCAAGCAGGTTAGTCTTGCATGCCATTGCTAGTGGGTTTTATCCTCACTGGGCGCTCCACTATTTTGGCCTTCTGCCAGACTAAGCTAACTTTAGTAAATATCTATAACCTCAAAAAACCACTTTCTTTGGAAAAAGATTTACTAAGAATACATGAACCGCAGATTTCTCCTTTTGCTATAATACTTTTTTTTTTAAGTAAGCATATTTAAATGTTAAATTATTAATTTGTTTATTTATTATTTATAAAATAAAAATGCCTCTATGAGCATCTCCATATAGAATTTACATTAAAAATACTTATTCAGCATTAAAATACATAGGGGAGACAATGAGGCATGGGGCACAGTGAGACAAACCCATTTTCTCAAAAACTGTAGGCTCGAAAGTTCTGCCATCCTGTGTGGATATGTATCATACACAGCCTTTCTTTGACCAATGTGACTGAAAAGCTGATGTGATAAGAAGTAAGTTTACCATAGTTTGGTCATTTATCTCACTCCAAAGGAAATCTTTCTTCTTAAATGTTGAACCCCAGGTACAGTTAATCACAGGACCTGGGTAGAAACCCTTGATTTGCAATTTAGGGCTATAGGCTACTGTACCAAGGCATGTCAAGATATCACTGTTGTTGGCATGCATTAAGGTATGTAACAATGATGTTTGTATAAAGCTGTTGAGACAGAGTGTCTCATTGTGCCCCAGATGACTTTATATCAGCCTGTATGCTGGGCAATTACAATGCTACATGGTGCTCCCCAGTTCGTGTTATGGACATAGCCAAGGAAAATGGTGTGACAGTCTTTAAACCCTTCAAGACATTACAACCAGGCCATGGACACCTGGATGCTTCATAACAATATATGATATTGCCCATTGTGTTGGTATAGCCCATGCAAAGGCAATGACACCTCCCAATATTCTTTCTGGGTTCAGCAAAAACAGATTTATCCTATGGATGATAATGTGTTTTTTAAGGCAGATTTTCTTAGTTCTGCCATCACAAATTGACAAGCAAACCATTCCTATCATGGAAGGAACAGCTGGACATTCAAATCAATCCCAAGAGCCATGTACATCTACTACATTTTGTTCTCCACAAGAACTCTGACACTCCTGAAAGAGAAGCACTGCTGTCAAGGAAGATTGAAGACCCAACAGAATTCAGGTGAAAAGGTTCATGCAAAAAAACCACTCCTTGATGATGCATCATCATCAGATCCTAACAGTGAGCAGGAGGCTGTCCTTGATGGTAGTGACGATGAGCCTGAAAAGGAATTCCAGGACTTCAATCCTACTCATGAATTTCTTGGGGATGCCTCTGAGGATGATTATGTCCTTACTGTGTTTAAGACTGAGAAAAAAGATAAGAAAATCTACTACATTGGAAAGGTGTGAGGTGCAAAGATGCACCAGAAGATTATAAGATTAGCTTTCTCCAGCCTAGCCAAAAGATGAAAGGGAAGTTTGTGATTCCAACCGTCCCGAAAATAGAAACTGTGTGTGGAGGCACTGAAGATGATTTTACCATGATCCACATTCTTTGGCAGCACCAAGAGACAGCTGTCTCATTATTCGTTTGAAGTGGTTTTTTGTGGTATTGAGATGCACTTAGCACATTGGTGTACTGAAATGACTCTGGACCTGAAAAAAACTTTCTACTGTTTATTTTGGTGCAATAACTAGTAGATTTGGGCTTGAATCCAGTTTTTTTTATCAAGTGTTGTTTTCACATGTGTTATATATGAAGCAATTGTTGATGCCAAATGTATTGTGTTTCTTTCCTTCGGCTACATCAGCCAGGCATTCACTGGGTTTTGGAATAATTTCATAAAGTTGTACTTTCACAATTTTAGTTAGAATAAAATCTCACACTTCTCAACATTTAATCGATTTGTTACTGTATCATCTATTTTCAGAGTAGACTTGGCTGTAAGCATCAGCCTTTGCTTGGTTCATGGTCTTCTCATGTGGCATGTGTGCTGTCTCAATGTGCCTCATCTGCTGTCTCAAGGTACCCCAATACAGGAGCACATTGAGACATCCTTACCACTCCTTTAAAAATTTCTCCCAGTCCTACCAGGTTTTGTGTTTCATAATCATTCATAGATTAATATATTACAAATGCAACACCATATTCTATGATCCCCTAATGGGATTGAATATTCCATCCTCTACTGATTCAGAAGGGTTAC
>VCCN01004786.1:165393-178006 GCA_006491835.1 Architeuthis dux
CACGCTGAAATTTTCGTCCATTTTGTTCATACCTACAAAGTGAAATCAAACTTTTTTTTACAAAATATAAGTAAATTTCGCCAATTAGGCAATTTCACTGATTCAGCGTAACATATATTCTTTGTTAATTGTGATTTTTTCACTGTCTTGTAAATGCAAAAGAAAATTCACTTGGTGACAGTGCCACCCGTATACATTTAACATGGATATTGGCGACATAAATCTATTAGCATCTGATGATGACCTTTTGTCGTTATACTGAAGGCTAATAATCAGTAATTAGCCTTTTAATAACTTTCTAAATAGGTTTTTTTTGAACATTTCTTTTTTGTATATATTTGTTTTCAGTGACCGTGGATAACGTTAAGACTCTTGAAACATTTAAGTAAAACGTACATTGGCATTAGGACGTATGTTAAAAAAACAACTAATAAACCTATTACAATACAATACAATACAATACAATACAATACAATACATTGACAGATTAGATTAAACCGAAGGTCTTTGTTCTGGCCTTTTGGCTATGCTTATGCCTATTACTTTTAATTGGTAACAACAATAAGAGAAGAAGAAAACTCGCATCTTTTGATTCTGAAATTTACTTTCGTGCATTGATTTAAACTTATTTGTATAAGTTATAGAATAGAGCAAAACCTCTTTCTATCGTTCTCGTTAGATATTTTGAGCCTAAGTAAATGGTAAATACATAAGTAAAATGATTCTACAAGAATTCTTGAAGTCAGATTGTAAGTCTGAGTAGTCAATACATTTTGAGATAATAGATTTTTGTAAACAATCTTTGCTTTTGGAGAACAATTTACTTAACCATTTGTTTTTAGTACAATTTACTGATTTTTATTTTATTTCACTTTATATTAAAGTTAAGTAGGACTTATTTATGTTTTACAACGATATTTAAGTTATTTTTAATTTTAATTTATTCTAATTGTTGGATGAAGGATGGTAACACTATTAATAATTTTGACTAGTTTTTACCAATTTATTATTTATTTATTATATTATTTATTTTTTGGTTAACATAATTTGAACTAACTACTTGGCCTTGTGGTGTCGTATATATACGCCAAATTCTGTTGGGCGAATCAAACGTTAAGTGTTATATAGAAATAGATGGAAATCAGATCATTATTATCGGGGTTAGAGCGGACACAGACCCCACAATATTGTTTTTGCGAAAGGGGAAACCATATGAGCATTATGCACACATATACAACCTATTTGGGGCCTACTGGAACCGTTTTAGGCACCAGGTAAAGTCAACATTTTAAAAAGAAGTGGTTCAACTGAAAATCGACCATTGTAAAATAATATAATTGATCGTATTTCCAAACTGAATAATAACTTTCTTTATGCATAACAAACGGCACGAATATTAAATAACTAGTTAATCCCCGTGAAAAGATTCACAGACATACAGTTTCCCCCTCTATCCGAAAGTATAGCGTAAACTGGCGTAATGCGAAGAAGCAATTACAGTTAATTCATGTAGGAAAAGTTTTAAGCGTTCCCAAACCCTCAATATGGCGAAGATGGTTGACTACTTTCGCTTTTCGTCTTTTTCGTAAAAGCAAAAAAGTGTCGGAAAGCAAACTTTCGAAAAGCGGGGACAACCTGTAATTGAATTCTATTAGATGATTCTTTTGGGAAAGAAACTAAAAAAAAACTCATTAGAAATGGAAGAGTCCATTGTTTCAAATGGTGGGTAGGAGATATGTTTATGGTTACGGACAAAGAACCAAGAAAATCCCACTGTTCATAATACTCGTATAAGTAGATTCTTTTAAATCAGTTTATTTGGCTTTCTTGTCTGTATCACCGCGTTTCGGCTGCTCCAGCGTTCCTCAGGTGTGTCTACACCTTTTTTCCGAGCTAACCAAAAGTAAAACAAGCGAATTAAAAAAATACGGCAACCAAGTTTAATTATACGGCGACTAAATTTTTAAATACGCCAAGGAAATTAAAAAATAAGGCAACCACATTTTAAAATACGCCATACAAATTAAAAAAATACGCCAAGCAGATTAAGAAGACAAGCAAACTGAATCGTGGCGTGGATTTTTAATTTGCTTGCCATATTTTTAAATCGTTTTGGAAAACCCCAGAAGTCGCCAAATCTCGACGGCAGGGGGACTGGCAGACCTGAGTGATGTACTGCTTTGTCAAAAAATCCTACACTCGACGTGGAGAATGGACAGGGTGGGTCATTGTAAATGCAACGGTCACACAGTACACAAGCTCACTAAATGGCGCATCACTGGCGACTGAGTAGCCCCACGGGAAAGTATTTGTTCATGCACGTGCGATAAGGTCCCCTCTGATTGATTGCCAAGTTAGTTCAACGCCACGCAACCGGTTCTCGAGATATTAAAAATGGTTGGATACTTTTCGGACAGACCTCGTACGTAGGCTGTATAATCAATCTCAATATAGAGAAGGGTTATTTTTAAATTAAAAAAATCTTTTAACACTTTCGGGACTTCTGGGGCATAATATATCCCGAAGTTTTTATGACTACTGGGATATATATGTCCCGAGATCTCTTTTAGACGTCTATTGGGGCGTATGAGTCACGAACAATACAGTAAATGATATTTTCCCCAGCTTTTACAACAGCAGAAAATGACGTCATCATACTATGAAACCCATGCAGACAATAGTTCGTATAACATGACTGAACAGGAAAGACACTTAGGCGAAGCGATCTGCTAATTCCGTGTTTTTGATCAGTTCCGGGATCAATGTCTAATGTATCCCATCATGATTTTGGTTCTTAAAAATATGGAATTGTTTTATTTAATAAAAGAATAATTTTCTCTAACGATTAAACAATTCTGAAAATCAGACAATAGATGCGCTATTAAAACACGAGTTCAGTTAAATGTTTAAAAATAAATAAACATATGATATGCGATATGTTAAAAGAATGTCTTAGTTTCTTCTTAAAAAAGTAGCGCATCTAATAAAAATGAACACGTTTTTGGCTTCTTTAATACCTTTTTTAAAATCCAGGCATTAAGCCCCTTAATAGGTTAATCTTGAAAGGGTTAGAGCATCAAATCTATGCTTGTGTTGTGGATTTCTTTGGCTTACACCAGTGATTCCCAAAGTGGGTGCTACCCCCCCCCCCTGGGGCTGCTGGAAAACTCAATGGGGCACTGGAAGGCAAGAGGCGTTAGGGGGCCTTGGAAGAGAAGGGGCGAACAATACAAATCGATACTTCCTACACATAAAGTCGAATGTACTTTTGTACAATAATATGTTTGGCTTTATAGAATAAATGCTTAAATAAAAACAAAATATTAAAATCTAGTTTCTGTCATTTTACGAAGAATAGTTGGATTGAAAGCACAAAAAATACTTTTTATTTTTCCGGGAGAAAGTATCTTAGTAACTTCGAAAATTTGTTAGTTTAAATAAAAACAACCTATTTTTTTTATCGAATGTAAGTAACTTCGAACATTTCAGAGACAGCTTCCAAACACTATTTGTTTATCTTGGTAACACTGCTGACGTTTCAGTGACGTCACCGGTGTCGAGGCAAAATGTGTCCCTTTTAGATTCGACACCTTTTAGATTCGACAATCTTTAGGGTGCCTGATGTAAACTTGATCCAAATCGTTCTCTTATTTTGACCGGTACTGTAGATGTAGATCTACTCACATATATGTAGTCGGATTTTTTATTACTAATTCATAAAGAAAACTGATGCAGGGGTCTCTACCATAACGCAATGGTTGGCAAGTTCGTCTCGCAAACAGATTTGCGAGTGTAGTGTATTCGGTCCTCACACATAGATACACATCTAAAGACTCCGCCATAATGGTGACTCGGTTCTTCTCTACATTGCGTTGTAAACCATCATAATCGACAACTGATAGCCGTTCACTTCTGCGCTTTATTTTAAGGGACAGTCACTACCATGGTTGCCAGATATGCCAGATTTCGGACACCGTGTCCGTTTTTCGCCCTGTATGTCCAAAATTAAAAATCTTAAGAATCGAACATCCAACTTTGTCCGATTTAGAGCACCACTCAGCATTACCAACTTTGATATTTTATATCTAAATTTAGATATTTTTGTTGCGTTTAGATAGAAGTAAGACATTGTTTTTAGATATCGGATCTCAGTTCTAGCCACTTTTAGCTATTTATTTTCATTATTATTGTAATATAATCTAGCTACTTATAACCACTATCAGCTATTTTTAGCCAACCATTTTTCTGTCCAAATCTGACCGATTTCAAGCAGGGTTGATCCCATTTGTCTGATTTTTTGGATCACTCGTGTCCGAATTTGAGAAAACTAATCTGGCAACAATGGTCACTACGGTTCTCGGTCGTTTTGTCGAACGACATATCGCCGACACACGGTCATCCGACAACAGTTTCCTTCCACTTCCCGATTTGTGTGAGCAGCTTCTGCGGCTTTGAGGCCCTGTTTAAAATGATGCCTCAAAATTGTCAGAATCTTAATACTTATATACGCCATTACAACAGCTAAAACAAAAGGTACAGCTGATCAGTTTTCATAATGATATGATAAAATAATAATATTAATAATATAGTGGAGTCATAGTCTTTAGATGTGTACATGAAATGAGCTTTGTGGTAAAGGTCTGTAAAAACGAAAATACTTTTCATCCACCCTAATATGTAACGGCAAGTGCGCTGTGTGTGGGTATGAAATGAATGGTTACCCACCAGGCATTCCATCAGTTAGGGGTCTCTAACCGGGTGGAAGGCACATCAGCTGAGCAAGTTCTTTTTGATCGTCAACAGTAAAAACAATCGCATGAATCACAAGAACCACCGGGACGTCAACCTCCACCCTTATCGCCGTGACTCACACACACACATTCACATACACACACGCACACTCATAATGAATCAACACACACATTCACTCACACACATACACATAACGAATCAATACGCATATACATTCACACACGCGCGTGCGCGCACACACACACACACATAACGAATCAACACATATACACATAACAAATCAACACACACTCACACATATGCACATAATAAATCAAAACACATACATTCACATAACGAACCAAAACACGCATACACGAACGCATAACGAATCAACAGACACATACATGCACACACATAAATATAACGAACAAACACATACACATTCCTTCACACATATACATATAATGCATCAACATACATGCATTTACACACATACACATAAAGAACCAACACACATACACATTCACACAGTCTCAGACAGGCACACATATATACACATACACACATTATCTACTTGTCTATATGCGCACGCGCGAGAGAGTGAGAGAGAGAGAGAGCGAGAGAGAGAGAGAGAGAGAGAGAAAATGTGTGAGGGAGAATTATAAAGCGTTAGAGAAGAGTGTGTACGTGTGTATATATATATGGGTGTGTCTGTGCAAGTGTGTGTGTTTATGAGAAGAGAGAACGAAAGAAAAGGCGAGTGTGAATATTTGTGTGTGAATATGTGCGAAAAAGACAGTGTGTATATGTGCGTGTGTGTGTAGTGTGTGTGTGTGTGTAGTGTGTGTATGTATAGACGTCTGTGTGACTGAAAAAGAGAAAGAGAAAATGTTTGGAAGTAAATAGTTAGAGTTGGAGAGAGGGAGATAGATAAAAAGAGAGAGTGCTCATGTGTGTGAAACTATAATGATAAACTGAACCCTTACTTTCCGTTCAATATACATGTATACATTCTATTATTTGTTATATTTATTATATTATATCATATTATATACAACTGTCTCTTTTTATCACTGTGTCCTCCCCATAAACATTGGCGCAGCTCACCCAAATTTGGCATGAGTACTCAATAGACCCAGGGGCATGTTTTAAAGCAGAATGTTTGGAGAAAGTTTTTAAACGCTTTTAGAGGGTTTTTTTTATATACAATGTAACTATAATGCCAAACTGAACCACTACTTTCCGTCCTATATACATATGAATGAATGGCTTGGTTTCGCAAACAAAGATTTTCGGGGACAGCATTAGGACCATTGACGGCGGGGCCTGTGTGCGAACTAACCCTCCAGCCTGAGCAATGAAGTTTTAAGGTGAAGTGCGACTTGCCAAGGGACCACCCCACCCCTAAAACCAAGGGTTTACATCCTATGGACCACCGGAGTGGCGCGAATAAGAGCAGAGCCCATAGGTCGTAGGTTTTACAGGAGTGTCCTTCTCCTGACAGATGCCCGAGCTAGCTATGGGCGTCTGCCGCCCCTTTTCGGGAATATTCCGACAGTAAGGCTGAACTGTGGTTCGACCAAAGGACGTGAACATCCCATAGTTGGTAGATTCCCGAGCTGGCTATAGAGTTCTACCGACCCTTTGACGGAGAACCAGGACGGAACGGCTGCCTGCAACTTTGATCACAGAACATCATGATAGTGCGGCTGTCTGCAACTGTAGGCGCAGATCCATATGACAGTACGGCTGTCCGCAACTTTAAGTACAGACCTCAGCCACTCCAACAAAAGCAGATGTGCGCTGACTATTGGGTTCTGCTGACCCCGTCAAGAGGTGTGACCCGACAGTATAGCTGCCTGAGCAGATTCGAGCCCAGATCCAAATCACACCCCTAGACAAAAAAAAAATACTTTTTTTAGTTTTAGTAAGAGTCTACAGTTCCTCACTCACCTGTTAATAGACCCCAAATTTACAAAGTAAACAGTTACAGTCAGATATTAGTAGCATTAATAACACTAACTGTTATAACTAAGTAATACTAATGAGAATATTATTAATAATGACAAGTGGAATTAAATGTTGACACTACCTTTCTGTCGGTAGCGAGGTCTTCAAATTCGTCCTAGCAGAAAAAAACACTGGCTGGAATTATATACATATATACATGTATACATATACATACTAGCTGTATATATATATATGCATGTATGGATGCATACATAAATCTATCTATCTAAGTTTAATCTCGTCATGTTCAATCCTTTTCTATCTATAAATAAGTAACTGCAAATAAAATAGAAACTCTGCCAACGCCGTACACAAACTAAAAACTGAATGAAAATAAAACATTAAAAAACAACCCCGAGAACTGTAAATTTACAGATATTGACTTACTTCCCTTGAAATTTAAATGTAGCCTTTTTATCAACTTTTCGTTTTTAACCACGTTTAATGCAGAATAATAAAAATGTATCTCAACCGAAAACAATTTCCTGGATCTCTAAAATGTAATCACTTCTTCTTTAACCCATGGCCCAACCTTCCTCAAAATGTCATTGAAATTCATGGAGAACTTTTGGAGATATTGTGCGGACAGGCAGACACGAGTGAATACATATCTCTCTTCCAAACTCGTTGGCAGAGATAAAAAAAAAAGAAGTATCACGTAAAACATTTAAATCACGAGAGAATGATGAGCTGTGATATTTCAGACCCGTAACAATCTGGGTGGGGTGCAGGAGGCCCGACCCCCCCCCAAACTGCAGATAAACAAAAGTAAATAAGAATAAAATGAAATGTGCAAGTAAGAATAAACTATTTTGAAATGAATCATGCAATTATTAGCCATTCGCACATCTAAATTACACCAAAATTGCAGAAAATGTGCCCCCCCAGCTGCATTTGGTTTGGTTACCCCCCCAGGCACTCCCAAACATACATTTTTTTCCTTTAGTACAGGCCTGTATCTGGTGACTTTTTGCATGTGACAATCTGGCCTATAAAACAATTGAAATAACATTATACATCTAGGTGATTTGATCCTGACCACTTGTGGTGTAAGATCGCTATCATTCAAAGATAGATACGAATTGACTGAGATAAATAGGAACATACTGAGTGCGAAAATAGCTATTACGGCATATATTGACAGGAACATAGATAGATAGATAGATACCTAGGTATATCGATGTCCGTAGCCTAATGGTGAAAAAGGTATCTATTTGCAAAATAAATATTGATTTTCGAACATAATCTGCTTCCTTGTCAATGCACTTGATTCGGTGGTGAATATTAATAACATAAACAGAACATTATACAGTGAAAATTTCAGATTACAATTCAGCTGATAACAACGTGTCAGGCGACGAACTAAATGATTCACCCCCAGAGAGAGATTGATAGGAATAGACTGAGATAGATAAGAACAAACTGAGATAGATAGATACGAACATACCGCGATAGATAGATAAATAGATAGATAGATAATGAACAGACTGTGATAAATATGAAGAAACTGAGATAGATATAAACAGACTTAAATAGATAGATAGATAGATAGATAAGAAAAACAGACTGAGATAAATAGATAGATAGATAGATAGATAGATAGATAGATAGATAGGTAGGTATGGAATTTATTGAAAAGACGCATTGAGGAAGATGATGAAAAGTATATAGACACTTGGGAATGTTGTTCCCTAATCATTTAATGTCTGCGCCGATCAAAAGATCGAAATCAGGTGATTCAGCGCTGAACAAAAATCATTTTTATCACTCTTTGTCTAACACTCTAGACGAGCAACAAGTGAATATGCAGAGAAAAGATCAAACCTTTAGCCCCTTTGAGCCGCAAATCTAAGGTTTTGATACGTACGCTCTGTGTTTCCTCAATTACACGTATTCCTGCCTTACACCGAGTCAGAATCTTCTATCAGGGATCGCGATTGGCTTACCGTATTTGATGGCTTATAAGACCCTTATTATTTCAGCAGGGAATATTAAGAAAAATGCATTTTCCTTTTAACTCCTCCGCATGTGTGGGGTTGGACAACGAATGTTACGTTTACCTTTTAAATCACTTTTCTTTTTTTTAAAGCGAGGTCTTATAAGCCGTCGAATACGATAAGTCGGTAGCTGAGTCACAAGATTGATGTTTTTTTTGGAGACGTTGGTATCAAAGAGATTTCTCTTTAAACCCAGTCGACATGTTATGTTTATTACAGCCGAAAAGAATCCCAGCACAGATTTCTTTTTCTAAAACACGTATTCGGGTTTTTGATATTGATTAGGCTTAGCTAGATACGGCACAAGGACAAAGATGTGATATGGTAGATGTTGAAGTCCTAAGGTCTCCAGAAAGCACTTGAACTATAGATTGTCGGTGTTGGACCCTTCTGTTGATAATTCTTCATCATTAAGAATAGGGCCTCCATCGAGTTTTATTATTAATATCCATATTTCCAGATCTAAATTATTGAACCAACGCTGAACAGTTAGCACGGTATTCACTCCAAATGCTTTGTTGACCTTATCAGCATAGTATCCTAATTGAAAATGAGTCTAACTTCTTGGCAGTGGAGGGCACAGCTAACCAAAAAGTTAGCTCCGATAACCGCTAATCCACTAATTCAAAAAGTTAACTTCGATAACGCTAAACCGATAAACAGCTAAAGAGTTAGCAGAAACTAACGATAACCGCTAACCTTTATTATATGAATTTAGCGTCGGGTTGGTTTTTCGGCTCTAAAACCCTTAAAAGAAACCTAAAGAGCTGAAATTTTAATATGTTGTAGCTTAGGCATAGACATTTCTGAAAAGGTATAGCATGAAGATCAAGGTGTACATACATAATTAAATAAACAAATGAAATAAAACATTAGTTTACATTCAACATAAAGTTTATTTACAGTACAAAAAGTATAAAACGAATAAAACAAATATTAAGAAATAAAAATACAATCGGCTGAGCGTGTAATATGTATTGCTACATTTTATGCATAAAAACATTAGGACAATATTAAAAAATAAGATACAATAATATACTCAGATGATAGGCAATAATACAGTATGAATAAATATTTCCCCTAACTTTCATCAACCCTGATATTGGGGTTTGTTTACATATGAAATTAAAAATAGCTGTTTCAGTTTGGCGCCACAAAACATCTAAAAAAATATTTTTAGCCACCGTAAAATATTTTTTTTCGATGTTTTGGACAACTGGAACACGCCATATGATTTTAGGGTTTTACAGACGTTTTTGACTGTTAAACTTTATTTACTTTAATTACCGGCGAAAAAAATGTTAGCGGAGTTAAAGTTAGCGGAACTAAATTTAGCGGAAACTAACCATTTTCAAAGCTAGCGGAAACGCTAATCTGCTGACGAAAGAGTTAGCTTCGCTGTGCAGATTAGCGGAACTGTGCCCACCACTGGTTCTTGGGTATACACCATTGCTGTTAAGGACTCCCAATAATAACAAATTATATCACTTTTTACATTGAATCTGAAAATAAATAAATACTGTGATATATTGGGCTTCGAAGGAAGTCACGAAGTTAAACAATATATATAAAAGACAACCTACCCTTTTTTTCTATGTAAAAAACACAAGGTGATCAGTCAAGTTCTTAGTTCGTCTGTTTCTTCTTAAGTATTAACTTTAGTTAGTGGCGTTAGTACAGGTTAGTAGTTGAGGCAATAGGGAAGGAAAATAGAATAGAGTGTGGTTATCATTCAGAAGATTCAGGTGATCTTTAGATATGCTTGATTTAGGAGACGCCAAATAGGTGTGACCAGTCTTGTTCTACGAGTTGATTCTGACTGGAGATTACCTAAAAGCGCGGCAAACTCGAGACGCTGATGTTGACCCCAAAGTCAACTGTCTAGACAAGCAGGAAGTGCTTCTTAAAATAGCACAAGCCAACCCCTGTTGTCCAGAGGTCAGGAAAAATACAATTACATTAGTAAACCTTTCACTTTTAGCATTATTATCTATGATGTACAACAAATGACATTTCATGTGTAACAACCTAATAGTTTTAAGTTCATTCCCAAATATTTGCGATTTTGTAAAATTGAACGATGCAATAAGAACAGACGAGAATGAGATGAAATAAACCTTTCTTATTTTCAGGTCTTCTCTTATTACTATGTGTTTATCTATCATTAGAAGCGCCATTTTTAGTTATTTATCTTATTTTTGTTTAATCTGACCAACCAGCAAAGATCTTATGCCTTTTTATCTTTGGAATTCTTGCATTTCTGCCGGCTACAACCTTGCAGCATTTTTTCCTATCACATCAAATAAAAACTGAATGCTTTGATGGGCCCCTAACAACGTCTTCTGTAGTAGAGTTGTTCGACATCATGGCTACGACGAACAAGACGCCGGTTTCTTTAAAAAGTAGACGCACTCATTGGTCTCTTCTTTTCGCCATCGGAAGAAGATGAAAAAACTGGAATAAAAAACAAAGACGAAACGAAACAGAAACAAGAGTAACGTCAACAACAAAGGCATTGTAGTTAAATTAACAGAAACAATTGAATTTTGGATACAAATCTTTTTGGAAGACTTCGAGATACCAAAGAGATTTAAAAAAGGGTTCTCTTTGATTAATAGTTTTCTTTTTTTCGTTTAAAAGAAAATATAATAGAAAAATGTAGACGTGAAATTAGATAAAAACGTGTATGTTGTTGTTGCTCCTTAGTGGTGGAGTAGCGTGAAGTGTGTGCTGCAGAAATGCCGCCTGTGCCCAGATCAAAGGAGAGAAGCAGTTGATATTGAATTTGTTTGATACGATCAAAACAAAATGTTCTGCTGTTTCTAAATTTGTACAGACCTTACAGACTCTAACATACTAATTAGACTTACACATACACAGGAATAGTACGACCCCTCTCTCACTTTCTTTCTTTCTTTCTTTTTTCCCCTTTCGCTTCTCTTCCCAACACTTTCTTTCTTTCTTTCTTTCATTCATTCATTCTTTCTTTCTTTCTTTCTCTTTTTCTTAGGTCAGTCTTCTTTAATTGTTGTCTTCCCTTTTCCTTTTTTCTTTTTCATTTTCTTTTTTCCTTCCTTTATTTCTTTTTTCCTTCTTTCCTTTCTTCCTTTCTTTATTTCTTTCATTCATTCTTTCTTTCTTTCTTTCTTTCTTTCTTTCTTTCTTTCTTAGGCCAGTCTTCTTTAATTGTTGTCTTCCCTTTTCCTTTTTTTCTTTTTTCATTTTTCATTTTTCTTTTTTCCTTTCTTTCTTTTTTCCTTCTTTCCTTTCTTTATTTCCTTCCTTCCTTCCTTCTTTCTTTCTTTCTTTCTTTCTTTCTTTCTCACACATACATTATGGGAACATGCAAACGCTTATATATACGGATAAAAAGGTGCACACATCTATCTATCTATCTATCTATCTATCTATCTATCTATCTATCTATCTATCTATCTATCTATCTCAGTCTGTTCATATCTATATCAGTCTGTCCACATCTATCTATCCATCTATCTATCTATCTATCTATCTATAAATAAATAAATAATGACTGAAGTAGTTGCTTTATTTTCCAGTAGTTCCAGTGGTGGTTTTCAGAGCCCAGATAAAAAAACCAAGATTTCGAATTCTTATTTTTAAAGCATCCAAGCCCTTCCTATTTAGAGGATTAGCGCAACACAATCTTCCTAATTCGCATAGCCTTCATTTTACGGCGCTAAGCTATGCTTATGAAATATCTATATCTTCTGAGTCTTTGATCGTTCTTGCCTTATTCAAAGACTTCTAACAAACCACACTTACCAGTTCCATATTCAACCGACTTCTCACCAAGACCTTACGTGGGCGGAGCTTTGGTTTAGAATATGTTGGCATAGGCTTTTCTTTCAGAA
>VCCN01004787.1:0-11470 GCA_006491835.1 Architeuthis dux
TTCGTGCGGGGATCGAAACCGCGTCCACCTTGGAAGCCACATGTATGTATATACATATACATGCATATATATACATCGTTATGTGGATTCTATCAGCTTCCCAACGAGAATATCTTTTATCTGTTGGGCTTAAAATCTATGGACTGTAGAATTAATTTTTGTTGGAGGTATATACATGTATATATTGTTGCAATATACCGTCGGCTTTCCAACGGTATATCTTGTCAATTTGTATCTCTTGGGCTTAAAAAGTTACAGCCGAAAACGTGATTTGTGTACTTGAGGTTTTCTCGTAAAATGCTGAATACTAACTTCACGGCTGTAACCCTTTAAGCCCAACAAATTGGGAACATACACCATTAGAAAGCTGATAAAACTCCCTTTCTAACGATATATATACAGTCAACTCATTAGGGAAGAGTTTGTAGCGGCGAAAAGGAGATGCAGAGTGTAGTCAATGCAGGGCCCAGGGGTTTCAAGCCTGCAACCAATAAGTTCGGGTTGAACTTCTAATTGCAGTTTTTGTAAATTCTGGTCTCAGCTTTCACTCTTAAGCTCCCAACGCCAGTCCCTCGTCTCAGCGAGTCAATTCGTCATGGCTATCGTCTGTCGGTCGTCAGAAGCAGACAGGAAAAGTCGCCTAAGAACCAGAAATCAACCTCTTTTATAAGAATCGTTCAATTTTTGGAGTGGGGTTCGACATAGTATGGGACACGATTAATTACTCATTGTCACAATCAATCAATCTCCCTCCCCTATCCGAGAGGTTTCCCAATTTGGAATTTAATTTATCATCTCCACATATTTGTAAAATCCAGGGTATATCTTACCTACCGGTCGATACATCTTAAATTCAATCCGGACTACACAAAATTCACGGATGGTGCTTACATGGATGGAAATGTAGAGAAGGCAGACAGGCAACCAGAGCTGGGAAATGTATGGCGTATCCCACAGCAAGGGGCTTATCGGCATGGGGAGCTGGATGAAATCAGGGTAGTCAAGGTATAAAGACACTACCCTAAACGACAATCTGTTGATTGCACCGAACATTAAGATGGGCTATCTGGAGTGCTCTGCCAACCCCAAAGTATTCCTATCACAGTCATGTGCGATGCGGAAGAAATGTTCCACAGGTCCCACGTTGAGCAACGAAGACGGAGATCATCTGCGATTCCTGTGGTAGGAGAATAGAGATGCGGATTCAGAACCTAAAGAGTACAGCACGATGGTTCACCCTTTTGGGGCATCATGGAAGTTTTTAAAAAAAAGAAGGCCCCTCGATAAAACATCAACCGTTGAACAACCCATTCAAAATTAGTTGTTCTGGTAGAAAACAGGTAACAATCCGGCTTTCCAACTCCTGGCCCGTCAGTCACTCATCATTTGTCTCCTTTGGACTATACGGAATGGAGTACTTAGAAATTACCATTGATACACTGTTAAAAGCATATTAACAGCTAGTCAAGTGGTGATTTGGTGAGTAGCTGCCGCCAGTACCGAGATAAATTGAGAAAAAATAATTTCACAAAGAACCAGATGTCCGGAGGTGAAGGATTAGGGTAGGGCGTGGCCAGGCGTCATCGTATGGTGCTTCGTGATAAAAAGCGATGCCCGCAAGGTTTAGTTTAGTTTAGTTTCATAGTTATTGTTGGCTTTCCCTCACACACTCGTGATAAATCCATTTCTAACTCAAACAAACATAGCTGGTGACTCCCATTTACATATATTGGACAAGTTTCTAGTGCATCTATTTTGCACTTTTTAACTTCTTCTGGGATAAGTAGCATGAACTTTGTTCTAGCTAAGTTAAAAAGCTATGTTTTTGATCTCCAATTTATACCTAGCAACAGCCCCCAATTTCTGTTCTGATCTAGGGTAGGGGATAGGTAAATCTATCACATGAAACACCTCAAAGGTACTTTCTCTATCCAGTAGCGGTAATGACACCAATACCCTGTCGTCTTCCATAAGAGTTACACAGCCAAGTGAATTAGAATAATGCCACAGCCTAACCATAGGGTCAGCGGGAAACCCGAGATGATGAGGTAGTTCGGCCTGGATTTTAAGTAGAAGGTGTAGCTGCCGCCAGTACAGAGATAAATTGAGAAAAAATAATTTCATAATAAACCAGGTGTCCGGAGGTGAAGGATTGGGGTAGGGAGCAGCCAGGCGTCATCATATGGTGCTTTGTGATAAAAAGCGATGCCCTCAAGGGACAGGTAGAGTCCTGTATGAGTTTTGCATGGCCTTGTTCCTTGCCACATAGAATTTAAGTAGGTCCAAAAGTCTCCAGGAACCCCTCTGGCGAATCTGAGTATCACGAAAAGGGGACTCCAGATTTGATCGCGCCGAAGCTGGGGTCAGAATAATTTGTTAATGAAAAACACGTTTAACACACACATTTATTTTGGGGTAAATTATGTTGAGATAGGAAAAACTAAATTGAAAAGTACTTTCATTCAAATATGAGACAAAGTTAGGTAAAAGTCCAAAATGTCTCAATCAAGTTATCCAAACCTAATTGATAAATCCAAACATTTCCCCAGACACAGTTGTAAAAGAAGTTTTTGGATGTCATATCTTACATATTATTCTGCTTATAGCATACGACAGTTACAGGAACTAACATTATGACTTTGGTAAAACCAATTTTTGGAGTTGACAAAAGTGCTGACGTTATCAGCTGAGGCTCAGTTCTAAACAAACATGTTGCATTAGTGTTTTTACATAGAAAAATATTGCTTGTTTCTTTGTCGTTTTTTTATAATTTCAACTGCAATTCCACACAATTCATCAGTAAACGGTCAGTTTATACTGAATAAGAAAATTTGACAAGTTTTAGTAATTTTTCATTCGTTTTTTTCTTCCCTTGGAAACTTTGAGCACTAGCTGCTATGGTCCAATGTTTTGTTCCTAATTGCATCCATCAATCAGAAAGTTACTATTGCAGCTACTACAGATTCTCTAAAGAGATGATTCCAATGTTGGAAAACACTAATAAAAAGGTAATAATAATACATCCATATCATTTTGAAGAAATATTTTTAGGTTAAACTTTACTGCATGGCAGGGCCTAACCCTAGTTCGGGGCCTGTAGCATATGTTATAAAGGAGTCCTAATTATTATTTTTTTTTAACACAAATAACAAAACAAATGTTTTGACAATCGTTAAATTAATTTTTTTTTTAAATTCTGATTCCAATTTAACTGCTCAGAAAATAGACCAGATATTTACAGTCAGCGATGGGTTTTATTTTTATGCTAATTAAGAAGGTTCTGCTTTTATGCTCTTTTTCCAACTTTGATCTAAAATGTTAACCATAATTTATATTGTTATTGTTTTAAAACAAAACCAATAAATAAGTAATTTACATTGTTTAGGACCTAGTCAGCATGACATACTAGCTGACGTCACCGGTGTCTTCAAAAAAAGTGACCTTTTGGAATGAGCCAAATGTGGGTCCAAAACAAGTAACAAGCACCAGCAATTTTATGTTGAATAACCTGATATGACTTTCTTATTTCTGCCACTACACCTGTACACAACAAAACTGATCATCAAAAAGAAAATGTGCTTGGGGTGCTAATCAGAAAAAACAAACAAATAAAACAAAACACTATTCAAAAGAACTCTTACTTTGCATTAAAACTTCAGAGGCATTCAAATCATTTATTAACATCTGATAGCAAATTCCTTAAAGAATTGTCAGTTCAAAGATAATTTTTGACCACACTACATATATAATCTAAAGGTAATTCAAAGGCATTTCAGTTTCACATTGATAAATTATTAAATGAATGCTGTATCTATTAATCAGCCTTGAAATCTTTTTTAGCAATTCAATCATTAAGATTATACTGCGTAATAATGACATTAATAAAATGTAGCAAAGAGAATAATGCTCGATTTAAAATGTAAAATACAGCTAAAACAAAAAATACAGAAGCAACAAAAAAAAAAAAGATTTTTAAATAAAAATTTAAAAAATAAATAAATCATCATTATTAGAAGAATTTATTACAAAGAAGTCAATACACCTTTGCCGAGAGGAAACATAATTTAGAAAAATATGCAATTATTCCACATTTCAATGTTTGGTTCTGTATTTCTCTTCATTCTTGTACAAGACAATGTTGGACAGATGCACTTCTGCTGCTATAGTTCTGCACTTCTTAGCAAAATACAGAAATCAATGTATCAATGAAATTAGAAAAACATCTTGCATCCCAATACTGATAAGCAAAATTATTTTATTCCAAGTTCAAAATAGATTTTGCAAGTGTTCAGTTTGTACAGTGCTGATAATTATATACAAACATTTGTTGTTTAAGGATCAAATTAAAATCATTCAGAAGCTGTTAGCATCCAACTGTTAGATGGGTTTACTTGAATCTTAACTAAATAGATAGGTATAATAAATTTCCTTATTTTCAACTTAGAAATAACATGAAAGTTGTTGAACCGAGAACAAGTAGGAAAATAAAGAAATTAAAGAACTAGTATATAAAAAAAAAAATTTAAAAAAAAAAAATTCAACTAAAACAAAGAAAAGTTTATGATGGAGTGAAAAAATAAAATTCAAATTTTTCATATTTTGTTAAAATTTCATAATTTAGTGGAAATAAATAACAACTGCATAACAATTTTTAAAAATACAGCTGCCAGGTTCTCTAAGAATACCATTACTCAAAGAGAGAGACAGTTGAAAGAGTTTTACCATCACATATACATAAGTGCGTAAATACAATTTATTAAAATAACATTAAGATATTCAGTTCTTTAAACAAGGTTTAACTACAATATATTTTTGTTGAACTAGATGGTATATGCACATAAATTGCAACAATAATTTGTAGTTAGTGATTCAAAACCGGTTTAAAAACAAAGTTAAAAAGAATTCTACTTTCTTGTACATTTTAATACATGGAAGTAAAACAGTTCTTGTTCAGCTTTTATATTGGGAGCTTGAGTGTTAGAATATCTGAATATTACATTTCAAACATTCCACATTTAAAAATTCCTAATACTGAAATGAATAAAAGCTACAGAAAATTAAAACCAATTCTCCCAGTAGCATTACTCAAATTTGCATTTGACACTAACAGTTACGAAAACAATTCTCTTCAAAATGACACTTTTGTTTTGAAAAAAGTAGGAAAACTACTGCAAGAAAGATTTAAACTATTCAGGAATTTTAGAAGTATTAATTCTGATATCAAGTGCAACAGTGATATCCAGGTTTTCAAATTAGCTTAAAAAAATAATTTTAAAAAAAGCATTCAGTGTGTGCGTGCGTGCATATTGTTTAAAATAAAAAGCAAGTATCAGGATTCGAGAGCAAGGTTTTTTTGTTTCTCCTCTAGTACTTTGTTATCAACCATTTCAGAGTAGGCAATTTATTAACAATTTGTCTGCTACCTGATGTCAACAAGATGTATTTTGTGGTGCTATATTAGCTTTGGTAGCTAGCCAATATGAAGTAGCCTGCTGCCACACTACTTCTTTAGAGGCGGTAAAGGGACAGACAAATTCTACTTCAATCTAAACCTCATCCATACCTTGAGCTATAACTTCACCTACCTATTGTGATAAAAAGGAAACATTTTTAAGATGAACCTCTTATCAGATATTCTGTAACTACTAATAATAACAGGTAATCCTAGCCAGAGGAAGACAGAGACTGAAAAAAGATTTGTGGTTAAAATGATTCTTTTTAGTGCCATTAATAAATAACAACATGATTGTGACCCATTGACAATGAAATCAGTTTAAAATGAACAGTCTAAAAGTAATCTTTATAATTAGTGATGGCACTAGCTTTTTGTCTTAATTTAAGAAACATTAAAACTTAAATTAGACTGAAAAAACAAGAGAAATTTGTATAAATCATCTAGAACTACATAGAGAATGAAATATACTGTTTGATAGGTTTTCGTGGAAAGGGGGGGGATATTAAAAGTTAGTTTAACAAGAATTGGTAACATTAAATAAACAGTCAGGCAGGGCACATGATGCATATTCATTCACAATTGCATATCCAATAAATGGAGTAAATTTAAAGTATGCTAGTTGATGATATCTAAAAAAGTATTTTTTTATACAGTTATATTTTATAATTAGGAATTTAATCAATGTAGTCTGAACCAAACTAACAAAAAACTGAAATTATTTTAAGAGTATGACTAAACAACTTTAATAAAAATACAGCAAATTGAAAGCGAAGATTACAATTTGGAGTGGACAAAACTCAACACACAAGTCTTGTAGAAGTTATACTTCTAAACTAAGAGGAAAACAATAGTTTTGGTATCAGAATGAAATGTAGAATCAACTAAAACAAATTTAACAACCAAACAGGTAATTAACTGATTGAAAGTAGTAGTCAGATAAGTTTAAATCCCCTTAAACTTTCCCACATAACTTTTTGTATCAGATTTAAAAACTAACATGGGGATAGTGATTAATACTGTTTCAGAATAAGATTTCACATGATGAGTCGGTGTTAAATCTTTCCAAATATGATTCTGATGGTATGACAGTTTCTCATTCACACATGTTCAGTACTATGATGGGAATAACAGCAATGAGAAATGGCAAAGACTTTCAATATCAAAACTAAGATTTGTTTTCAGAGCTTGCTTTAGTTATGGGTACTGATCTTATTCCCAATTCTCTTTTCCATTAGTATTATATCAATATTAACAGAATAAAGGAGATATGGAATACTAATACTAAAAAGAAATATAAAGGAAAAATACCAACAAAAATTTCACGATTTAAATTTTTATGAATAAAAAGTTAGAAATTGGTGGATAATAAATGGCAATAAGGTAATTGAAATAAGGACATTTATTGATAATTCCAAATGATTAGAATTGTTTCAAAAATAATAATTCATATACATTACAAGCAGTTGTTCAAATATGTAAACCTAGTTCAAATCTAAATGATTTATATAGAACTGAATATTCCAGAATAAAGCCACACATTTTATGCATTTAATTGCAAGAAAAAAAAGTTCAGAAGACATTTTTATTAGGGTTTTAAAGTTTTCTTGTAAAAATTTACCATGGTAATCTAAGGTAAATAGAGTACTATTTCAACAATCTAAAATATCTGATGAACTGTTTCAGTAGATGAAAACTATGGAGAAAAAAATCAGTTAAATTCATTGATTTTACCTCAATACCCATAACATTTCCTATAGATTTATGCAAGAGACAATTTGGATATGATTGAAATCCATCCCTTTATTATGAGCTGCCATAAAAATGTATACATGAATTATTGAAAGTTTGCTTTTAAAACTGATTAAAGCAATGCATTCAATGTGTTTGAATTAAATAGAATTATAAACACATCAAATTATATTCAAAAAAACAAAAAAAAACAAAAAAAAACAAAAAACAATGAGTACTTTCTTAATTCTAATCACCCAAATAATGTTTATCATTAACTGGCTTCATAGAAATTCAATTAAGGAAAAAAATACTATAATCAGAAACGTCATGTATAATGTATGAACATTTTGTAAAAATTTAAAACAATCAAATAGTTCATACAAAGTGAACACAACTGGTAAGGTAGAAAGTTAGCTTCTAGTAATGCAAATAGTTTTATTTTTTTAGAGCTAGAATGTTCACAAACACATAAGGATTCAGAAATAATATTCATAAATGCCACTGATTATAGACTCTTGCCAAACATTTTACAGCTGAATGCCCCCAAATTGTGCAGCAGAAGAACTTCTACCCTGACCTGGCCACTCCATTTCTCTAAATTCACATTTTAATTTGCTGATATAGAAGAATAGGCCAAATTACATGAGTTAATGGAGAGCAATCCTACTTATTTTTTAATTCAGCTCGCACACGTTTTGTTACTCGGCCACACGTAAGTCCAGCAATAAAAATGAAGCCAATGAGTGTTATGATGACGCCCAAGAAATAATATTTAGCTGGTGAACTGTGCATCTCTGTGATGATTTCTTTAAAACTTTCAGCAGGAGCAACCTAAAAATAGAATAAAATAAAAAAATAATAATCCAAAAAATAATTTGAAACAAACTAGACTGAACAGGCAGGATAAATTGCTGACAAAAAAAAAAAAAAAAAAAAAAAAAAAAAAAATGGGAGGGGGGTAATTTTCAAGAACTAATTTGTTAAAAACCTTTCCTGGGGTCACATTGGTACACAGAAAATTTCATGAGGTTACGTGTTGTTTTTGCAGTGGGCTGTCATAGAAGGACACTTTGGTTTAATACATACATATATACATATATATATACATAAGATTATATTGCTGTAAATTTGGTTTAATACATACATATATATATATACATATATACATAAGATTATATTGCTGTAAATTTGCTTATTCTGCTTTATAACATTAAATTTATGGATGTAAAATAAAGGCATTTTTCTATGTTAAAGACCAAAGTATGCAAAAGATAGGACAAACTTCAATGTTGGTTTATTTTTCTTGTACTTAAATATTAAGTCTTTTGTATTACTTTGGACATAGTATGCTATTCTGTTGAAAACAGTAGTCACTTAGGACAATGTAAGTTTTTAATTTTTTTTGAGCAGCCACTATCTTTATAATATAGCTTTGTTTTTATTTTATAGTAGGTTGACTTTTTTTCTCCTATAGAAACTTGTGTTTGCTACATGAAACAACACAAAAAAAATAGTCAATGTCAATGTATTAAAAAATGTATTAATGTATTTAAAAAAAAAAAAAAAAAAAAAAAAAAAAAAAATCACTGAATATACCTGCATTGAATACTGTATTTTCTTTCTTTATACATTACTCATCTAACTTTGAACATTAAAAAATTGGGAATTATGTTTTTCTTCTACATTAGTAAGAAAATAGTTTAAGATCTTTGTCATTTTAGACATTAATGCTAATAGTTCATTATTTTAAGGCATTAATTAAAAAAACATGTTTCTTACATTTGCAGCATATTCCCACATTTCTTTTCTTTGTTGTAGGCGCTTACTACATTCTGGAGTTAATCTCTTATTAAATTCCAAGGCAGACAGTATACAAGACATTTCTGGAAAAAAGGGGGGGGGGGGTAAAAAAAAATTAATTGCATGTCTGAAATAGTAACTTTTCAAAAAAATGTGAGTAAAGCCATTTCATGTTTGAATACACATTAAAGAAATAGTTGTAAATTTACAAAACTATCAATTTTATAACTTAAACAAAAAAATAAAATAAATACAAATGTATTAATATGCAACTGGAACCACTGTATTTTCATAAAGAAATTTTAATTTTTAAATTAGAGCATTAAAAATGTTCATACCAAAATAATTAGTCAAAATGTTAATTCATAAACCAATACTTATTTTGAGGTGGTGATCATGCATGAAACTAAATTTTATTTTTAAATGAGGAGGCATATATTATGGTAAGTAAAAACATCATGCTTTCAAATATATACAAATTTAAGTCTTGGATTTAAAAGAATAAAATAATCTTAAAAATAAATTGCTACTTGTTAATTTTTACTCATGATTTGTTATTTATTGTAAAGTTTCATTTTTCATTGCATGTAACTCAAAGACAAGTATATTTTGACCAATTTCTGTTTATTGATCCTAATTGTGCATAAACAGTTAAATAAAAATGATTTAAAAATACAAAAAGATTTAAAGCATTTATAAAAAAAATAAGCACTTACGCTGACCCATTCCTAGTAATACTTTTTCACAATAAACTTGTAGGTCCTTCTTACAAGCTGTATGTAAAACTGGATCAACATGTATATCAGCTGAACCTTCATAGACTATTCGAGCAATTTCCTGTTAAAATAAATCAACAATCATAAGACAAATTTAGTAAATTGCTGATACATAATTGAATTGAATGGTTTCTTTGGATGTCTTCTCTCAAGTAGGATATACACCAAAATATAATCTTAAATTAAATATAATAGCTTAAAAAAATAGCTAAAGATAACCTTGCCAGGAAGATTTATTGTCCTGATCATTTATAAACTTACATAAGCTTCACAACCTATGTAGTCATCAAGAAACAAGGTGACTAGTGTAACTACAGCCCGGCTTGTGTCGTGAAGGAAAAGGTTTAACGCTTACTGGTGTACATAAACGATCTTTATTACAACGTTCTTAGTACAACATTACATTCAGTACAACGTTATGTTCAGTACAATGTTTTGGTACAACTTTACGTTCAGTACAATGTGAAAACTGCAAACACAATAATAAAGCAGTGAGTTAGGCAAAAAATGAGTTCATCAAACTTGTTTGGAGTGGCTATCTAGTTCAAGACGAATTGAACTAGAGCACAAAAGTTTGAGATAAAGGTGAAAACTCTTTTCTGTTACCGTAATTCGCCTTTGCCGGTTTGTAAATTGTCTTAGGACTTTGTGTCGAGATCGGAGAAGAAGAAAAATGTGCACTGCCCTGAAGGCAGCTTGCGAGACTTCTGATCCTACTTATATTCTTATTAGTGGGGACAAGGCCGGGTGAAAACGACTGTGCCTGTCTGCCTGGAGATTGTTCCTTTATCACAAAGTGCGTATGATGGCGCCTGGGCCACTCCCCATCCCAACTCTTTACCCGCGGACACCTGGTTCTTTGTAAATTTACTTTTCTCAAATTATGTGTGTCTGGATTCTAAATGTTCAAAGTTTTTCCACTTTCCAAAACATCTCTACACAGAGCTCCAGACTAACCTTTTTCACCACTGTCCCAAAGGAAATGTAAACCGTCCCAAAATCAAAATGTCTTTTCTCTAGTTTGTTATTAGCATCTATAGTTGTTAGTAGCATAATAAAAGCACCATTAAAATGTTGAGGAAATAAATAATTCTATTTATTTTGCTTTATTCAAATAAATTGGTTTTAAACAAAACTGAAAAGTTATCTATAAACTGTAGAGGTGCACCAATTAACTGAGTAGTTAACTGTTAAATTAATTGCCAACATAGTCCTCTATGACAGTAAACTGAATATCTTTGGCTTGTGGACAGAAGATATTTGGTATCGATTCCAAAGAGGCGAGGGAGGTGAACTCCTAACCCACTTCTACTGTTGCTTAATATCAATCGTGATGTCTAGGAAAATATTGTGTTGAATGGTGTAAAGACGCAAGTCGTAAGCACAATCTATCCAACCACGATTGCAAAAGGCGACGCGCGACTCCACATAATCTTACATATGTATAACATGTTGACTAGCCAGAGTCTATTCAGTTGATAAAAACTAATCTATTTTGATCCTAGATATTTTGAACAAGTTGAGTTTTTGTTAAGCCCAACAAAATCCTTGCTACAGGAAATGTATTTTCTCCCTAGGAGCTTTGGAGAAGCATGTACAATTTAATTTTAAAATGAGTTCATCATTTGAATTTTCTTTCAAAGATAAATCTTTCTATTCTTACAAGTATCTGATGGGTATGGTTAGACAATGTGGAAAAGGAAAAAGA
>VCCN01004787.1:81513-109390 GCA_006491835.1 Architeuthis dux
AAAAAAAAAAAAAAAGAGAGCATTTATTTCATTCAATATGTTGATTTGTTAGCATCTAAAAAAACATTAGCTACAGTATTTTCTCACAAGATGCTAAAAGCCGTGGCCAGGTATTTTTTTGGGGTTAACTTCTATATGAAGCAGAGAAAATGCAAAATATAAACTTACATGCTGACATTCCTTGGCCAATTCATCACCAACCTGGAAAAAAAATTTTAAAACTTAGTTACAATATATACAGGCATATATATGCTTTTTAATAGTCACTTAAGAGAAGCATTTTGGTAGAAAGCAAAACTGAAGAGAGAAGCAAATTACAGATGTCAGAGAGGTAATGTCTATAGAATACAGGTATACCTTGATTAATGCGATTAATTCATTCCAAAATGTTCCATACTGTTAAAATCTTATAATTTAATGTGCTTTTTTTTTCACCTTATACTTAGTTACATTAATTTGTACAGCAAAACATTAACAGTGGGGCACCTCCAAAACCTTTGATGAAAAAGTGATGCGTGACAAGAAAGAAATGTTCAAAACTTGTATAAGAATTATTTTTATTGGAAGAAATATTTAACCCATTCGGTAAGAAGAATGAATGGAGAATTTTTTAATCTAAAAATCATTTGTTTTTCATGTTTAGAACTAGAGATTTTGATGAAAAAAAATGAAAGATGAAAAAGTTGTTTACAGTGTAAACAATGGGACATAATTAGTATATAGAAAATTTGTAGGCAAAATACACGCAGATTTTGAAATTCTACTGTAAATTAAATTATATTTGAATCGGGGGCGGAAAATAACATTCACCAAAACTGAAACTTTTTAATTTTTAAAAGAATTTTTTTCATAAGTTTATTTTATGGATAAATGTTTTAAAATATTTTTAAAATCTTTATTCTCTGTGAATAATCATGAAACTGTTAATAAATAAAACTTTCATTACCTCCCTGAAAAAAAAAAAAAAAAAAAAAAAAAAAAAAAAAAAAAAAAAGTATTTGCCCAAATACGCATGCAAATAGAATTTCCTACTTTTTGCTTACTTTTAGCAGTAAAGAAAATATAACCATTCCATTATGACTACTGAAGCCTCTTTACAAGATTCAATTTGAAACTATGTTTGACCAATCCAAAATAATTTAATAATGCTCAGGCCTACAAAAGCTTGCGGAATGTTTACGTTCTAGCAGTCATTATGTTGAAAAATGGCCTAAACAGCCGTAACATGTACATCAGAAGGCATAACCAATACACAAGATGGAACTACGTTCATAAAAAAAATTTTTAAATTTTAGAATTTTAATATTTTATAACGTCTAGAACACTGAAATGGAAAATATTATTCTTTTTCATTTTTTTTTTCTCCCTCTTGTGAAAAACAAAATTTCATTATGTACAGACAGTCGGGCAAAATGAGAGGCAAAATCTCTGGCATTCAGATGTCGGGGAAAAGCTGGTGGGGCTATTTTAAACCATTTTTATCGATCATAGAAGTCTCGGAAGCAGTGTTGCCAATTTAGCGCTAGATTCAGTTTTCCTTGTTTTGGCAGTGCAAAAAGTGCTAAATTAGCACGTTTGCGCCTAGAACATTTTGCCATTTTCAGTGTCGTTTTGGTGGTTTTTGGCTATTTAATAAAATCTAGCGCTTTTTGGCAGTCAAACTAGCACAAAAATATTTTTTGAATTGGCAACACTGCTTAGAAGTAACTAGAAGTCCAGAAACCAATCACTGCACATGATTGAGGAGGGTAATTCAAAATGATCTGTATATTGCACAAATTACATCTTATATTGGCTTCCATTACTTCAGCCATGGATTTCTATAACACTCAAAACAAAATGGTGTCTACTCGACTCGGCATCACAGTGCAAGGGCGATAACTATTCAGCAAATCATTCCTTTTCCTTTTAGAGGTGAGCAGAGTCTTTAAAATAATGAAATGTTTTTCTGTGTCTCACTAATTACTTTAAAACAGATTGTCCAGTCAGTAAAGACCCTTCAATAACATGATGCCACCAACCTTCAGGCAAGCGTAATCAAAAGCTTGTGGAACTGAAAAATGATCGTCTATCATGCTTTCTACAAAAAATCCAGGATCCAGGAATTAGTCGTGATCATGTTGTCTGTCCATTGCATTCTTAGCTATATTGGACTGTTAGTTGATTTGTTCAATGATTTGTGGGTTACATTTAAGATGACATTCAAGTTCAACTATTTAGGTAAAAGTTAGCTTCGTTATCCGTATATCTATTCAGGATGTCTCCGGACATTCGACTTCAAGTGGGTATTCCCAACAGATCCGCATTCTCTTGTCTGGCTCCTTCAGACCAACCATTCGGCTAGTGAATGCTACTCTAGACAACTCCGCGGCTTCAACTTCAAAGAAATTGGCCACACAGCACATTACTGTTATGCTGTGAAACGCTGCTACTTATGCAACCGGCTTGGTCATATTGCTCGTCACTGTGACAAGGAAATCAGGAAGGCTTATTTTAGCTGTGGAAGTTTTGGGCATATCCGGCCAGATTGCTAAAGGCTGTCCTGCACCATGTTCATGGATACACCCTACTGTTAAGGGTCCCAACAGCGCATCAAAAGATTCGGAACCTGCATTAAATTCTAATGAGGACTCCTATCCTATTATGTAATATATAAAAAAAAATTTAAATTTAAAAAAAATAAAAAATAATATATGAGAGGAAGAAGGTTCCTGAACCCTCCCAACCCTCAGTGAGTTGCTGTACGGGTTCAATGTATTGGAGGGAACAGATAGCCTGCATGGCTGTTTGGTGCATCGTACATCAAAAGAATGAAAGAGTCAAACAAGCCGATTTTGACAACGATTAGAAATGTTTATTCAACACAACAAGTGCTGTTAAGTAAGTATTACGAGTTATTCCCCTTAGGCAGAAGAGTTCCTGTCCACTTCCGCTAGGGGGCGCTGTTTTACGTTCTGGTCAACAAGCAGCCATTATTGCATTGTTATTAGTAGATGAGAGCGCTCCAGGACACACGTGTGTGTATCGTGACCGCAGTCATTGTGAATATTTGAATAAAGGATCTCAGTAAGTAGGTAATATTTTGTAGCATTTTTAATCTGTTAATATCTGTCATTAAACTAAGTTACAAACCATTCTATAGAACCTTTTTTCAGACATTCGTTTCAGTTGGTTTTCCTAACATATCCCATATAAAAGACTGTTTGGGTGTTTCCTGTCTCTACACGCTTCTGTAATCTGGCTACCTCAGAATACCGCCTGGCTACTTTAACTTATTGATCTCCTGGTAAGAGATCCTACAGGAAATTAGCCGTTAATTCCTAGTATTGTGGGTTTCTACTGCAACTGCATATCTGAGTCCCTCCGAAGTCATGCCTGCTCTATCACATGATAAAGCATTGGTCTCAATGAGGGTTCATCTAAGACCCTTCTTGCTCTGCTTTTTCTTTTTGTAATGTGTGACGCTTAATCATTTGTTCCTTTTTCATATTAAATAATAGAATAGGAGTCCTCATTAAAATTCAATGCAGGTTCAGGATCTTTTGATGCGTTGTGGGAGCAGCTGACAGAAAATTACATCGGCTGTAGTCAGACACCTGCATGACCATCAATAAATAAATAATAAAATTAAATAAATGACCCATTATCTAACAAAATACATTGCAAAAACCTAGACTATAGTGGCCTCAAACATTTGTGTTTCCTCAAGAATCGGGATTGACAAACTGATTTTTTTTAAGTACAAAGCTACATTAATTATACTAAGACTAGTTATACAAATTTTCGTTTTTTACATTTTATGACTGATTTTCACACATCACTATGAATTAGTAATGCTAATCAAAAGTTTGACTTCCAAATATGCCACCAACAGCTCTTGTATTGTACTGATCATGCAAATCAATACAAGGAGCTTTTTGAATTTGCAAATTTGGTTGACAAACAAAACAGTTATGGCAAAAAGAGTATCACAAACTGATGGTAATTTTGGTCAGTTTGGATTACAAAGACAAATAACAAAACTCATGGGAAAACGGACACAATTATGGTTATTCGGACAGTTTTCAATAAAAATTGAGGAAACCTCCCATGTTTATGTAATTTCTTTTACGTGGAATTCAAAACTGATTGTAAGAGGCGGAGAATACATAATTAGCCACCATATTTGCATAAATTACACTAAATTACAGCCGTAAATGTAAAATATTTGTGACGTCACTTTATATACAGGTTAGAACTGAAATCATTTATTTTCAGTCAATCCAATAGGTTTTGATTTTACTTTATTTCATGCATTAAATCAGCATAAATTATTAAATATCTAGGGTTTATACGAGGCCAAAAATTGAATATAACCGGGCATAACTTTTTTGTTTATTAAGAGATTTTCAAAAAAAACCTTGTGTTTTGGAATGTGTCCTCTTCATTTACACCTGCAGAAATCCCCAGTAATGACGCAGATAGGAAGGAAAAATGTGAAAACACAGCAACCATATTGAGATGCACAGACAAGACAAAGTTATGCATGATCAAAACTTTATTTCACCTGATCAATATAGGTTGTAGACATCCTTAAACTGGTTGTACTGTCCCTGAATTTGAGCGGTACCCTCAATTATCGATGACCTACCACTGGCCTGAGGTGACACAGGATAAATTTCCTCTACGATTTGAATGTCTTGGCTGGAGGGCCACTTGAAGACACCAAGTGACTTTCCCAGAGTGGCAATGTTGATCTTGCGTGTCTGGCCAGGTGCAGTCTTCCACTGCTTGTCCTGGGTACCAAGTGTCATGGTATACTACTGCCACCCATCATTATCTGCTCCATCTGCGGCAACTGTACAGCAACATTCTTGCACTTTGATGTGTTTTGACAGTTGGCCAGTTGCTGGAATATCTTGCACGGGCATCCATATAAGCAGCTAGTTCTTCTGCCTGCATAAGTCTTGGCCTCCCTTTCTTGCATTCTTCCAAATGAGTGCTCTGACTGGCAATGACAAGACAATTCGCTTGGGCATCTGCGTTGACTCACATCCAGTTGTCTATCACGGGCCAGATTTGTGAGTGGAGCATAGGGGATAACATCACTGGTAGGCTGTAATTTCTGCCAGGCAGGAAAGATGCAAGGTGTGCCTCAATTGTGGTTATGAAGACTTGGCTGATGGTGGCAAGAACTCGTTGAACGAATTCTGGATCTTCTACTTCTGAAGCCATCACACATTCCTTTGTTCCAGATGGGACTCCGAATTCTTGAAAATCTGGAAAGATGTCCTCAAGCAACATACTTGGACATTTTAGGCGTTCAATGACAGGTCCAAGGCTTAGATATTTCTTTTTGTTAGAGCATCATCACAGTAGTTGTCAACAGGTCCAAAGGGATCAGATACAGTTTTTAAGAGCACAGAGATTTGATTTCTTCCACTGCTGGTGTTAGCATCTTCACTGAGGATGGAACTGCTGAGAGCCTTCACAGTGTATCTATGGAAGCCAAGCAGAAGACTGAATGGATATCTTGGGCATTTTGCTCACCACCGTCTTTGTGTCACCATTCATCCATCCATCGCTCTTCTCATTTGCTGCTCCTGAAGTAATGTATTTTCTGGATGACCTGTAACCTGAAGTTGTCTGCATCCTCTTCCATTGCCGACAACTCACCCAATTTCTCCTGTGCCTCTGCTGTCATGGCTTGACCTGTTTCAGCAGCTACTGAAGAAAAGCCAAGAGTGTATGTGGCTTCAGTGTCAGTGCATATGGCTGTGTCAAGTATCTTCTGCTTCCTTCGTATTGTTCCATCTTTGTGGAGACCCCAGCTACTGCACTGTTGTAGCTCTAATGAGATGAATTGCTTGGCAATGTAGTGCCCTTCATCAATTATATCTTGACAGGCTTTGCAGCTTGGGAGATGGTCAAAGGTGGAAAATTGAAAATAATCCTGCCAACACACTATCACCCTGTACCGTTGACACTTCTAATCCTGTCAATTCAAGGATGCACAGCCTGATGGAGTTCTTGTACCTTCCCTTTTCTTGAGTGAAGATGGTTCTGCTACTTTCACCTTCAGAGTCATCAATTTTAAGGCACAGCTCAGCATTTTCCTCCTTTAAGGCAGGGCAATATTTGAAGTAATTCAACCATTTCTTAAAATACACAACCAATTTTGCCATTTTATGTCTTTGACAAACTGAAGCTGATGTGGGGTTTGCAGGAATCACAAAGGCAGAATGGTCTGTGTGTGTCGCAGAAAACTGGCTAGGGACGGTGGAGGAGGATCCAGTAGTAGAGAGGCCAGAGTCTGGCACAGAGTTTGACAGGCTGGAGGCGATGGGCCAAGCAGCTGTAATGGTAGGTGAAACAGATAAACTGCTAGAGAGCAACCCATTATTGGTGCCAGCATCAGACGAGGGCTCCAGACTAACTTTTTTCACCACTGTCCCAAAATAAAAATATTGTTTTACTTTATTGTTATTATCATGATAAAAATACCATTAAAATGTTGAGGAAATAATTATATTTATTTTGCCCCATTCAAATAAATTGGTTTTAACCAAAACTGAAAAGTTATCTTTAAACTGTAGAGCTGCAATAATTAATTGATTGGTTAACTATAAAATCTTTCGCCAACAGTCCTCTAAGACAGTAAACTGAATATCTTTGTGGACAAAATACATTTAAGGACAGTGATCACCCATTTTCTGACATTTTATAGAATATGTAGTACACATTTTATAAACAACTAATTGATTATTCGAGACAATAAACAGATTAATCGATAATGAAAAGAATTGTTAATTGAAGCCCTAGTAAACTGTAAAAAACCACAGAAACCATTTAGATTCATTCTTTTAATTCTAAGAAAAAAATACCCTTTTATAATTATAACTATAACTTTGTTGGCTTGTACATTCTCACATTCATATTTTAGGCACAAATATAATGCGACTCTCAATGTCGACAGTATGAAATCAAATGATGGATAATTTTCACAAGATTATAATTCACGAAATGTCAGACCATCCACAAACAAATGTTGCCTTTTTGAAAAGCGTTTGGCCATTAACTTTTTGGTTTATGAACCCAAACCATGTCTAAAACTGCACATCTACTTAATTATTATTTTTAGTAGTATTTTTTGTACATGCCTGGAGGTTGATGAAGAATCAAAGATTGCATGAAGGGGTCTAAAAAGTTTTAGGGACCCTTGCTTTAGAACTTTGAAATAAAGGGGATTGACTGATTGTTGTAGAAGAAAGCCTAACAAGAGTTATTTTTCTTTGTATATGAATTATGATATGTTAACATTTTCTTTTAGTTCTTTATTGGATTAGACTGTCCTGAGGATATTTAGTTAAATGATGTAAACGGCCAGACCTTCACAGGGTTAGACTGCCCTTGGGTCTGAGGGGATTTATTCTGCCCCCTTCGTGAACACATGCACACCACGATCACACAAATTCTGCCATTTTTCTTTTTTGCAAAACATGTAAAAGTTCAATTCAAGGATTTTTCCTGGGCACCATTTAACCGGGACACAGTTGTTATGCTGCATTTCACAATGTCAATCATCAAACGCATGTCATCAACAAGTTTAGCTGACTGCAATGCTTAGACAATGCTTTTGTTATCAACGATGGCAGTGATTGGTATGTCAAGTGGCTTCAATGCATTGATAGCGGCAAATAGTTCCCTTCTAATAAAGCCAATCCCTCAACTACTATTGTAGATCGCACTACCCTCTGGATTTTTTTATCCTGCCAAGCTATTGCCAGCAGTTTCCAGTCTGATCCATGAACCACAAAATGTGAGCTTTTCCTTCATTTATGTTTTCTAGTGCGGCATCAGTGAAGACAAAGATTTCCCAGTCCTCGGAAAGGCGGAAATAACTGAACGGACCTGATTTCCTTCAAATGGCCAATGGCTTTGATAGCACGCAATATATCACCAACTGTTGCCCTGTTTAGCTTTGTACTCATTTCAACCAGTTCAAAAGCTAAATCAGGTCTCGAGCCTTGCACAGTCCAGCTAACTTCTGATATAGTATCGGCTCCACCACAGTAAGCCGATCTATTCTTTGCAATGCCCTTTCAGGTTCCAGATGAGGATGCTCCAAGTTTACCATGTACTCTGAATGGTCAAGTCTGATCCCATCCACTTTCTGACTATCTGTAAACTGAAAGTTCCCGTCTTCAATTTTTCCATAACAGTCTCAAAGGGTGATGATCCAGCGTGAAGAAAATCATCTACATGGCAACATATGATTCCAACTACACATCCATTCTTCATCATAGTAAAGACTGCAGGCTCAAATCTCGATTGTATACATCCTAAAGAAAAGTTCATTACGCACACTTAGATAAAACTCCATCCTTGAGACCATATAGTCCAAGTCTTATTTACCAAATAAATTCCTCTGGAGTCTTACTCTCTATCAGTGGTTTTATATAGACGTCATGATCCAGTTGTTCCCCCATGTAGAAATGCAGATTTTATATCTGTTGTTTTGACTCTCCATTTCTTACTAGAGGTGACTGTAAGAAATGCTCTCATTGCTCCTTTACTGACTGTCAGGCTATCCTTCGTAATGAAACAATGTACCTCAAATCTACACGTGCCATGATGGTTCCTTCTTTGGAAGGAATCACCCATCTAGTGGATATCACATTTTGACCACAGTCTTAACTCTTCATAGGTTCCAAAGTCAGATAGTTTCTGAATTTCAGCCTGCTTAGCTATTTCACAGCTTAGTGTGGTGTCATTTTCTGTTAATTGCACATGTTAATTTTCTTCCCAGTTTGCTTTATATCTAGGCTCTTTTGGTCACCACCAATTGTATGCTCTTGAACATTGTACCAAGATTTATTTTGTACGGTAGTTTTACATGCCCTCCCTAGTATAGTCGCTGTTATCCATTCCTCTGTGCTTGGCAACTTGTACTGGACTTGGTCACTTTCCTTTAAACCTATTTCTTTTGGGTTGCATGACTCAGTCTCCTTAGGAGGGTTGATAGAAGTCTCAGATATTACAGTAGAGAAGTCTCAGATATTACAATAGCCAGTTTTTCTTCTACATGTGCATGTTCCTTGTTATTTGATTTGAGCTCCTCCAAACTGGTGCTTTCCTGTGTTGCACTGTCATTAAAACCTGTGTTTACTTTGCAAAGTCTGTTTGGTGAAACTCTCATAAATACACCTCTTACCTGAGCCCAAGCCAACGTTTCTTTTGTCTTGCTTGTAGAATACCATGTTCCCATTCTCGAAAACCTGCTCAGACGCTCTGACTTTTGACCTCAAAGCTTGTTGTATTCTTTCGTCAGTGTCAGATTGAATATAGGCTTTACGGGTCTCATGTAATGCATTGAGGTGTTTGTTGAAAGTTTTGCTTCTTGTGTTTCCCTCCAAGGTTAGTAGCTCTGCTTGCATTAGGTTTGGTAGATTTGGATTTTTACCAAACACAAGCTGATGACTGCGGAATCCATTCCACATTTGCAGTGAATTTCTCGCCATATTTGCCCAACAGAAGGGTTTCGAGCTCCACTTTGCTATTTTCGACCTCTAATTTTATTAATATCATTTCAGTAACGGCATGCACGCACTCACATAGCCCATACCAGAATGGACTTATACCAACTGTGGTGCACACTCGAACATTCAAAATTGAGGATATCTCTCATTTCATCTGAGCGGTTACCAAAGCTCCCATAACTCTGAACACTCCAACCCTGTTTTTCATGAGGGCCTCAATGACATCACTCGGTTTCTTGCAACGAATGATAACAGACACAGTATATCTGTACCACATGTCAATCATATGAAGAATCCAATGACCTTTGTAGTCTTTGAGATTCATTGCTACTTTCTCATTGAAATCCTTTGCCATAAGCATAGATACCAATGGTCTGGAGGGTGCTTTTGCATACATCCGGCATTTTGATGCTATTTCTGACAAGATTTCATTGTATTCTTCTTTCCAAGCCATAGTATCCTTTAGCAGTGCAGCAAGGCGTTTCTTAGTATGTGCAAATTGTTGATGAAGTTTCAACATAGCTGACTTGCAACCTTTAAGATTCATTTCATCAAACTTCACCACATTCACTTCTTGTGCCTGTACTGTCTCGGTTTTATCTATCGGTATGCAATAATGTCCAGATGATGTGATGTTCAGTGTTACCTCCTTCCCCATGATAACGGCTGCGTCATTCACTAAATCCATTTTTACTCCCGCTTTTTTCATCGATGACCTTGAGAGTAGTAGCAGAATATCAGAATTCATAACATCAGATTTAATCAGTACGTCATTTCCAACAATGCATACTGGCAGCTGATACTGTCCATCAGACCTCAATTTTTTTCCTCCTCCAAATTTGAACATGGTCCCCTTCATCTAATGAGTCCAGATAATTGTTTAGCCACAGACCATGCTGCTACATGCACTATCTAGCACTGCACAATTTCGAGCATCAACTCCCAACTGAATTATGTCCGGTTTGTGATATCTTGTGAACAGGACAACATTTTCTTCCATGATGTTTACTTTTGCCAGGTTTTCCCAGCTATCAGGACATTTTGCCACTAGATGTAGGATCCACATGACCTGCATGTTAAGATTCGCTTTCTTTTTGTAGTTCATTCCTGTTAAGACCAGCATTTTCTCTTCTTTTGTTGTTTGCCTTTCTTAAGTTTGAATGCAAGGATTTCAGGTGGAAGTGTCATATTTTTCTTTTCTATGTTTTGATATTTGACGTCAAACATTGCAATAAATTTGTCAATGTCTATTGCACGGTCAAATCCTCTAATCTCTTAAGGCTGTCTGTGAGATCGTCTTTAGCAAGATGAATGCCCAGAAATGCAATTAGTGTATCTAAGCCATCATGTCTTTAAATCAGTGATTTCAATTTGGTCGAACACTTTCACCTCTATTTTGCTCTCATTTTCTGGTAGAGTAAGGGCGATTACTATTCCTTATTTAGATTCATCCAAGTCAGTTATTTCTGTCCATACCAGTAACTCTTGTTTATAAAGTCTGTATGATTGACTTTTGGGGGATTTATTTTTGTTGCCATCTTTTATTATGAATAAAGTATGTATATTCAATCAAACTCATGATGCGTTTTGCTCGTCGTTTAAAAAAAAAAAAAAAGAAGATTTTTCACTCACACCATGTGCGTTTTCACCGTTTATCAAACAAAAATGCGAACATAAAAAGGGTACTCGCAAAACATTGGTTTGTTTTCGTTTTACTCTACCATTTGTTGAGCTGTCAACTTAGAAATAACATGATATAACCCATACACTCCAGGGTCTACAATTCATTTTATTACACTCAAAATACGACGCCAAACTGCTAAAATTGATTTGAACACATTAAAATATCAGAAAGAGGACACCTGAAATGGGAGAGTTCCACTACTGATCATTAACAAAGAAAGCCTAACAGAGTTATCTTTCTCTGTATATGATACATTAACATATTGATACAGGTTTCTTCAGTAAATCATTGTCTATATTGAAGAAACGGTAAATGTCAGGACCAACAAAGTGTGCCAGCAGTTTCTTTGAGAAAGATAAAAAAGTGGATCTAAGCTGCTCATTTCATTAAGGTCTTGTGTTTTAAGATTTTACATTGCATGGCCTCCTTTGTTATATCTTCAACTCTCACAGTGAAGAATTCAAGGCCTACCAACCTTTCAGTATAGTTTAGTATTTTGTCCAAAGCAGCTTTGGACATCTGTTGAAATTCAACTGGCCATGTTCCTTTAGCACTACATACCTCTTCTAAAGATTTGATAAAGACAATATCTTATGAGGGAGCTTCAGCAGGAGCCATACATTTCCACAGAAGTTTTCTGAGCTAAAGCTGCAGGCCCCATCTGCCAATCACCATGCTCGGTGGATGTCAAAAGTGCTGTATGTGTTGAAGATAGCTATGCTTAAGCCTCATTTTAAATTTCAACAGATAGCTAAACCTTGGAAAAGTCTATTCATAAAAAGGTGGGATAGCCTTTCATTTTAGAAATTGATACTTTTACGTCAACATTCTGAATTTTATAATGTTATCAAATCATCTTGCAATAACCGGTTTCCATTTCAGACACTGATAGTTCTATAAACTGTTTAAAGCCTTCAGTTCTACTTCACATGTATTTCAGGCAAATTTGCCATATTTTAAACTATTGCAGCTGATAAAATGCATTATTTTGGTATATTTTTGGCACTTAAACTCAGCCCAAACTGTTAAAACTATCTTTATTCATGTTTAAATTAACTAGAACATGCATATCCGCAAGTAAAAAAAATACTAAAATAACCCAGAAATTCAAAATAAATTGGGGTGGAAGTGCTATCCCGGCCCATGGGCGACCCTTACATTTTGGTATACAATTCTTAATTGTGAGTAAAATGGCAACTTTCGGCAGTTTTTCAAGGCAATTTGAGAAAGTCAGAATTTTTTGGCCCACCCTAATATATACTAGTTATTCCCTGTGAGAATTCTTTTTAGAAAAGAAACTACATATAGTAAAAATATCTACTTGTATTTCTGTTGAATTCAGACAGTTTCTCCACATTCGCTTACTTTTATAGTTCCCTACTTCAAAGCTGTTAATACTGTAAATAAGTGATTTCATCTAAGGTTTTAGTTAAAAGAAGTGGAAGTGCCTATTGTTTCAAATGGTGGGTAGGAGAAATTTTTATCAGTAAAATTGTTACTTTTGAGAGGAAGAGTCCATTGTTACAGAGAAACACAAAAAGGCAGTTGTATATATATGTCATTCCATGTCAAGTGGACCAGTGGTCCCCACTCGACCATCTCAGATTTTGCTCAGATGTTCATTTGGGTTTGAAATGAAGTTCTGTAAAATTTTAGCTCAATATCTTTACTCGTTCAGTCACTATGGATCCAAGAACAAGGACTACTTTGTTCGAAGTGACAATGACCACGGACTTCTACTGCCCTGAAGATTTGTTTTCAGGGTCAACTTTATATGTAGATTTTGAAAATGTTATCAGCCTAGCTCTAGAAAACATTTTTTTCAGAAAAAGATGTCAAAGTGGGCTCCAAATTTCATTGGTATTTCCGAGAAGCCATCTTTAAGTAATCATTACTCAGGACCTGGCCAACTTTGTGTGCTCTGTTTGGCAAGGACCAAAGTGATATCAATGCACTACAAAATGTTACAATCTGGATCTTTCTAGCTTTTCTAGATCCTGTGATATAAGGTCTCCAAAATGGCCCGAATTAAAAAAAGACAAAAATGCACCATTTTGAAATGCAAAAATGTACTTGTGGAACAATCGGCACAATTTTCTACCAAGAACCACTGAAAAGAGCAATGTTTAAAATACTTGGGGCTAGATTTTCAAGTTGGTGTCTTGATTCTTTCACGTTCTAATCAGTGGTTGAAATGGAGGGGGGTATGCAGGGATACAGCATATACCTACATCTCAAATTCAGGTTTTTTGTATGTTCAAGGTCTATTAATGGAGACTAACATATACCTAGCCAAATTCCAACCTAACACCTAGTTCCTGAAACCTATTTCAATCACTGGTCCTAATAGAGCATTTTGTTTAATGACTTCGCGAATTTGGAATGTCATTTATTTGCACAGTTCTTATTTATCTTTAATTGGAGAATAGATTCAAGTTAGCTGAGTTTCATGAGATACAAGTTCGCAGCAAATGTTGGGATCTACAGAGAGTTAAAAGTGCAACCAGGCCAATATGTGGCATGTTTTTGAGGGTTTCTCATGGATTGGAAACATTTGCAAAATTTGTGAAGAACAAAAAGATGCATATATCACATTTATGCATCGTCATGGGCCAGAGACGATTTTTCTGGCTATTCACACAAGACTGTTGCTGGGTTCCAGAGCAACATATCCTGATGACAACAACTGCTATAGGCAGACAGTACATAATACCTGCACAAACCTTGTCAACAATAGAAAACCTTTTTGAAAAACTTTAAGGAAATGTACAATACTAGAAAGTTGAAGAAAATGAGTAGAGGGAGGGTGGGGCCCGTGTGCTGGAGCCATCAGACATGGGGATGTGGATGTCAATCTCTCTGCAATCAGGTAAATATTTGTTATATTTTTGTTATAAATATTATCTTTGATAGTAATGAATTAAGCCACCATGGATCATGCAGGATTACAAATAAATAAAATTCAAAATTTGCGATGTCATTAAACAAAACTTCAATGCACTATTAGAACCGGTGATGGAAATGGATTTAGGTATAAGGTAAGGTTGGAAATTGACATGTAGATATATACTGTATCCCTGCATACCCCCCACCCTCCATTTCAACCACTGATTAGAACATGAAAGAATCAAGACACCAACTTGAAAATCTATCCCCAAGTATTTTAAACATTGCTCTTTTCAGTGGTTCTTGGTAGAAAATTGTGCAGATTGTTCCACATGTACATTCTTGCCTTTTATAGACAGAGCACACAAAGTTGGATAGGTCCCGAGTAATGATTACTTAAAAATGGCTTCTCGGCAATACCAATGAAATTTGGACATCTTTTTCTGAAGAAATGATGCTTTTTAGAGCTAGGCTGATAACATTTTCAAAATCTACATATAAAGTTGACCCTGAGAACAAATCTTCAGGGCAGTAGAAGTTCTTGTTGTGGAATGGTTGCTAGTTGTCACTTCGAACAAAGTAGTCCTTGTACTTGGATCCATAATCACTGAACGAGTAAAGACATCGAGCTAAAATTTTACAGGACTTCATTTCAAACCCAAATGAACATGTGAGCAAAGTTACAGCAAAATCCAAAGTGATCGAGTGGGGGCACTTTCCCAAAATTGATCCACTTTACACGGAATGACCCAGATATATAGATACACACACACACACAATGTTTTTGAATTACAACTTTTAAGAGAAAACATGCACTGAGCTTTTTTCATTATGGGTGTTTTTGTTAATTTCTAATTCCAAAAGATCAATGGATTATTTACATCCTATAAAGTTTCCCATTGATTACTTTAGAGTAAGTTTTTATAGCTGCTTTAAACATACATAAATACATGTATGTAAATTAAACAGGATATAGCAACAAGAAATTGGAGATATTAAGAAAATCGTTTATAAGCAGTAACAAGATTAAATGAAAACGTTTATCCAACTACCAAATTTCACTCGACTAAATTGAATACAGCTTTTATTAAGATAGTTTTTCACCAGCATTTCATTTGAAACCTTTTTAAATGGAAAAGAAATCCAATCAACTCCATCTCAATATTTGTCACAGCACTGTAGGTACAGCCTATTTGATCACCACGTCATCTTACTTGTGCTTCACAAGCGCTTTAAAGACTGTTGCTCCTGAAAAGTTCTTTGTACTCGCTGTATCAAATAGAACTATACACACCCATCAACCATATCTTTTCTTATGGAAAATACCAAGTCACCAGTTATGGAGTACTATTTGTTTCAAAAAGATTAGCGAAAAAAGTATCTTCTCAGATGCCTTCTGAATTGGTGGATGAGGTAGGAAGTTAAAGACAAATGTTGCTGTTCTATTTCCTGCGGGCTTGAATTACACTGACATCTTAATGTTTATGGTATATATGGACAGATAAATCAGACAAATTAAAAACTTCAGTTTTTTGTTATGCAATTAAAAACATTATGTTAATTCGACTAGGATTTATGAAAATGTAAAATTGTTTACATTTAAAAGATCAGTTGTCATGTCATGCTAACAACTCGATCGATTTATCAGCTTCAACTACAACTTAAATGGGAAAATATTGCTAGATATTTTCATCAAACTCATTCAACCACTTTTGTTCACAGATAATATGGGGGATAGGAAGTGTAAATTTTCTCTTTTCAAACACGCCAACATTAAAGACAGTAAAATGCTGATAAACACTTCGTTACGTTATGAATCAATAGGCAATGTAAGCAGATACTTCTGACCTACCGTAGAACAAACAAAAAAGAGGCTGTTGTAGGATATAGCAACAAAAATAACAAAAACACTTTAGAACATGTTTGTAATCGTTTATATCAAGTCTGCAGTGTTTTTATTCATTCTGGAGAGTCAAACTGTATTTAGCCTTTTTTTTTTTTGTTGTTTTAACTTGTCCGCTCTAACATAATTGTCAAGACTAGAGAAAGGAAAATTATGTGCTTTAGTTTCGTTTTTTGTTGGTACATAAATATATAAACAGTGTTGCACACAAAAAGTTAAGTGATAGTCATGCTTTTATGGAAAATTTTCAGTTTCATCCGCATTTAGTTAAAATAAAAATCCTTCACTTTTGGATTTTAACTCGGCTAATTGTGCAGCAAATGGACGAAGTAAAAATTAAATAAACTTTCTAACAAATGAAAATTTTACCAATGGTTTTTAATGACCATGAATTTTCAAAAATCATTAACATACGACAATTAGTGATCTTCTAATATAAGAGATATGAAAGCTTTAAAAAATTTTTTAAAAACAACAAAAAAAACAAAACAAATCCCACTAAAATATTTCGTAAAAGAAAGCTCATTCCTGAAATTCGGCAAATAGTGGACCATACTTTTCTTTTCAAAATATGACGTAGTGAATGCTTAAACTATTAACTTTGAATTTTCTTATATTGCTGATGTCATCCATTTCAGTTTCTAAACTTCGAGATTCTAAATAAAAACAAGTATAATAAATTGCGGTATTTTAAGTGATTCCTTAATTAAAAACAATAGGGGTAAATCTTAGTTTACTTACGCGACAAATGACCTATTTATTGAATTAATCTTAGAGCTTCAGACCCTAGATATCTGGCGCATGGTAAACATTAATTCCCAAAATAACTAACCCATGGCTGCTGTCCATTATTTGTTATTTTTTTTTTTTTTAAAGAAAAGAGGTTTTGATTTAATATAGACCACGAATAGACTTTAAACGCCAACAAAAAGCATTAAGATATTTTCAATATTAATCTATTCGCTAAGGTGAGTAAAATTCAATAATTTAAGTTATATTTGCCGCGTGAGTAAAGTAGGATTTTACAAAACAATTGAGTGACATCCACTCAATTGTTTTGTAAAATCCTACTTTACTCACGCGGCTGCTCATACAAAAAGATATGTTTTCTAAACTAGAATTTCAAGAATTTTTAAAAACTAACAAATTTAAAATTTCGTTTAACTAAAATATTTTCAATCAAAACTTAACTATTCATATTGTAAATCAATTAAGAAAAAAAATTAAGCAACTATTATTAAACTTGTGACATTTCCGAAACATCCTAAGTTGAAGTGAGGTTAAGTGCCAATGGAAAAAAAAGTTAATTTTTTTTTTTACAGTCTGTCTCCGGAAGAAATAATATCTTGGATTATTACGGAATGATAGGAATACAATCCCCTCCCCACTACAAAAACAAAACAAAAAGATTGTCTTTACCAACACAAGAACATTTATGCGACTCTCCAGCAAAAGCAAATCCATAGTAATATAAAAAATAAAAGAATAATGAATTTTTTTTTTAATGTATTGTTAATCAGGTTATTTAACTACAACCGTATCATCATCCATTATTTCCTTTAACGGCTTGCGACAGGGACAATTAACAATGTGGAAGTCTTTATGATTTCCAACGTCCAACTTTGATTTTATTTGTTATAATCAAAATTTACATTTGCATAAAATAATGTTACGAATGAAACAATTTGTATTCAACTATCGTATTCTACATTAAGTGCCAAGTGTGGTCTTTCCCCTAGAGATGAAAACTAAACGTAAAATAAAGACAAGATTATAGGCTGGCAACAACATCTTACCTTCAAGTCGTTTTGTAGGCATTCCAATACTTCAAAATTGTTATCATAAGTATTCTTACTACAAAATCGCTTAACCTCTTTTTCACACTCTGTCGATTCAGAAATCTTTGGCATAGAGACCCGCTTCTTAGCGCTGACATGTGCAGATCGTTCTTTTGGTACTTCGAAGTGAGTATTTTCACCTTTATTAAGTGTGACCCGTCTTTTTATTGGCGGTACTAATGAGTGGGCAGAAAATCTCTGTGGATGTTCTTTTGCTTGGAGCGGTTTATCCATATAATTAGATTTACTTTCAGAACGTATATCAGAAATGAAGAGTAAAATAAAAATAACCACGGACTGTACACGTCTGAAGACCGCCATATTGTACCTGGACTACTTGTTACTAGTAGTATTAATACATCATAATCAACATACTAAGCCGCATCACCGTTTTTTGGCGTTGACGTTTGATTCTACTGAGCATCATATAGTTCGCTACAGGATTTTGGTTCTATTTTTATTTTTTAGAAAAATTGAATTCAATTTTATCTTAAAGAAATTAGATGCAGAAGAAACTGTGTGTACAATTCTAAGACTGTTAAATTGACCATCAATCCTCTTTAAATTAATCACTTATTGTTTACAACTTATTTTTTTTTATCGTTGAGCTTTGGGTCAATTTCAGTTCATTGTAAAATCAATGGTTCTATACAATTTCTGTGCCCCCAGTTCATAATAGCTGCTATTTATTCATCTCAGAAGTTTCTTAGAATTTAATTTGAAATCATATACAATTTATGTTTTCAACGTAGGAAAAAATTAGAAATCTGATTTTGCGAGATGTTGATGTAGAGAAGAACGTGAAGAAAAAACTGTCAAGAAATTTGCGGATGGGATCTCCAAAGTCCTAACGAATTTAAGTTGAAAAACTAAAATTTATGAAATTAATATTTTACCAGCAAGGGGTACTCGGAGTGGCCGCAGAAAAATAACTTCAAATATAAAAACACAGGAAAACAAATGATATTTTATAGAGATTTCATAAAAAGGAACCCTCACTATTTTGACACCATAAATAGTAAAAAGAAATTCCCCCCTGATTTTGACCCTAAAAATCGAATGAGGTACCCTCACTCGATTTTGACCTTTATAAGGGAAAAATTCCCCCGATTGGGGGGGGGACTTTTTTCCTCATTTAGGGGTCAACCCTAAAAGAGGAAAAAAGTCCCCCCCCCCAATTTTGACCCCTAAAAGGAAAAAGTTCCACCCAGATTTTAACTCTTAAAAGAGGAAAAAAAGTTCCTTATATATTTTGACACCTAAAAGGAAAGAAAACTCCCCCAATTCTGACTCCTAAAAAGACACCCCCCCGCCTTGATCCCTAAAAAGGGAAAAAATGTTTCCTTCACTTTTGACTCTTAGAGAGATTACCTTTTTCTCTACCACACATATAAAATTCTCTATCTCTCTTGTACACAGAAACGTTATCTCTCTCTCTCTCTCTCTCTCTCTCTCTCTCTCTCTCTCACGAACGTTTTTTACGTTACGTAAATTAACCCCACCCCTCTAAAAACTCAATAGTGTTGGAATTTTTTTAAATTAAAAAAAGAAGCCTATGTTTGATGCCAGTGTTAAGTTAATATCCATGCAAAAAATCAGACTCCTGGGACTTTTCGTTTGGCCGTGATGCTTGGACAAACAGACAGACACCCAAAGTATTTTGCATAGTATTAGAGATGTGAAAAAATAAATTTAATAATCTTTCCTTAATTTTGTTTTTACACTAAGTGCTTAATTCCAAGAATTCCAAACAACAAATAATCTGAGGTCATTTCATTATTGTCTCATCCAACCAAACTTACAGGTGAATAAGTTCACATGTAAGAAAAACCGACGGATTTGTTCACATTCGTTTGTTGTTTTAATTTAATTCTAGTTTATAACAATTTTAGTTTATAACAAGTGAAACATTAGAATGAAATTATTTGCTTTAAATAAATACTATTTTGAATAAGTTAATTTTTAGAGAAGATTAAATAAAAAGTTATCTTTTTCTTTACTTTAAGCATAAAAATAATTTTTAAAAACCCATGTTTAATCATTTTTTAACTTGAAATTTAAGTATTTTTTTCAACACAACTCAACACATCTAAAATTGTCACTAACAAGTCACTATTGAACTGAAACGTAAGCTCTTAAGGAGTTTGAAAATCCAAAAGCAAAAATAATTAAAAATTATGTGGTCCCGCGCAGGGGCGGACTGACATTGATCTGGGCCAAAAGGGTTATTGGCCCCTTAATCCATCCCACCCTACCACCTATTCCATACAGATATGTACAATCTTGATCAGACATTTGTTTCTAAAGAAGCATGTCTCAAAAGATATAATGTAGAATTAAACCAAGCTATGTAATCATACTTCACTTTATTTATACATGAAAATAACCAATAATATGATTATTACAATTAGTTATCTACATTTATATAATTATGAACCCAATAATAATAATATATTGAGTCTTATAGAATTGATACATTTTTTCAGATAAACAGATTCACATAAATGTTTACCAATTAGTTTGACAACATGTTATTTTAAAGCAACAGGAGTGCACGTAGTTCACTGGAAGTGTTTACAATCCTGTTTATGATGCTTTATTTGATCGTTCAAATGTGCACTGTGTGATGCTTACTGTTATCAAATATTTGTATGCAACATACAAATGTTCGTAAGCTGATGAGCATGAATCTAGGACACATCGGCGGTGGTCAAGTCGGCCGCAAATCATTCAAACCCGGACATTTCGGCCGCGTTTCGTTTTTAAAGGCGAAAATGATTATCTAGACGGGATTTAAAACGAAATAGAATCAAAATATGTAAATCTAATGCAATTTACAATAATAAGTTAATTCATGTTCGTTGTTTAGTGTTTTATATATCTTTTTTCAACTTTTTATAGCTAGTTTTTGTTTATTTTCTCGAGTGATGTTATTTAATTTTTTTTATTTAATTAAAATATGTTATGTTTACGATATTACTGATCGAATATTTGATAAAAAATAGAAATTTTTTTTGTTAAAGCACGAAAGTTTACACAGAAAACGGTGTTAAAACAAATTTATACTAATATTGAAGCTTTCTGTTTACATAGTTGCAATCAACTATGTTCCCTAGCATTTGTTTTTGCTATTTTGTGTAGCCGTAGTCGATTTCGTAGAATTCGTCACGTGGTTCACTTGATGTTATTGTTATCAAAATGTCGGTTATCTACCTATTTAACAAAATCTTTTTCCTATTTATTTTATCAAATATTCGATCAGTAAGATCGTAAACGTAAAACATTTTAATTAAATTTTTAAAAAATTAAATAACATTACTCGAGAAAATAAACAAAAACCAGCTATAAAAAGTTGAAAAAAGATATATAAAACACTAAACAACGAACATGAATTAACTTATTATTATTGTAAATTGCATTAGATTTATATGTTTTGATTCTATTTCGTTTCGACCCTTCGTTGCTGGATCACGGCTCTTGCATTTCTCTAGGTATTCTTTAAGAATTGAATACTTTTTGTACCATTTAAAAATAAATTTTAAAAACTGATTCTATTTTACATCTTAAATAACAACACTGGAAGAACAGGATGATAAAAAACATATATTATAAAATGAATTTTTGCAAATGTTCAGAGAAATAATCAAGCGGACATCGACACCCTATTTTAAAAAAATGTAATTAAACTTGAAAAAAATTAGTTCTTGAGTTTTTTCTTGTTGAAAAAGGCCCAAATTTTAGTCAAAAGGAACGGAAGACAAATTTTCATTAATTATTAAGTAGAATATCACACTGTTTCAAAGTCATTTTTGTTTATTTTTAGGTTCTTGGTCGTTTCTTTGAACAAAACTTTTATATGCAAGTTTTTTTTTCATCTGGAGTGTCGGTGACACTGGGACTTCTCATTCTCCAATAGCCTGACTGTGATATGTCTCCAGTCAGAGCAACCTTTAATCATCTGTGAATGAATAAATTTATCAGATGCATACATCAGGCAGAATGTAACGTCATATTTTCTTCATTATAAGTGACCCATTTCCAGTTGATTTCTGCTCCTTGTGGCCCTTTTCGGAAATACACCAGCTTGGTGCTAAAAACAATGTCATGCATGGGTTGATTTGGATGGAACTCCCAGAACATATCTTCTTGTACTACTGGGTACCGATGCAGTTGCATGGGTAAAGAAGTCACTTTTGTGTGGTGTTTGCTTATGAATGCACTTTCTTTTCTTTTTTTTCTTCTTTTCTATGGATCTTAGTTGGTGGTTCTGGATCGCTTGATTCTGCTTCTTGTGTTCCTAGGTTTTTTGATCCTGTTCTATAAGGTTGTTCTATCTTTACCTCAGCTACCTGGGATGATGTTGGGGATTTCTTGTAGAAGAAAGTTTCAATTTTGCTCATTATTAGCTGAATTTTCTGTAGTTCTCCTTTATTTTTCTTTGGGGTTTGGGAATCCATCCACTTGCTGACATTTTGGCACCATACAATCTGAAATTGTTTGTTTTTTCAATAAAGTTATATAGGTTTTATATAAATAATAAAAAATAAAAAGTACTGTAAATTCATATCTATATATGAAAAAAATTATATAATATGACTTTGATCTCAGTTTCATCTTCCTCTTTCAAGGTCAGGTGAACAAACTTTGCAAAGAATAAAAATGGTATGTACAGGGACATTAACATTGTCTTTGAAATTTGTACAATGAGAAATCTATTGGGGGGTGTTTATTTTCGCTCAGTTCGCCCTCTGATAACAATTCAGTTGAATATGTAGGGCCATTTAAACCTAAATGAACAATTCTGTGCAAAAACAGGCTCCCAGGATTTCACACCAATTTTCTTATACAAATTTTCCCTCCAAAAGTATTAACTATTGGAAAACCTCAAATATCTACATTAAAATAATATTCAACCAATCAGAGCCGATTTCTTTCCTTATATAAATAACCTTCACAATGTAACTGGAGTGGGAGATTCAAAATTACGCATTCAACTTCAAAGAGTACAGGGAGGCAGCATTTCAGTTTCAACTCTCATCATCAGCATCAATGCAAGAAGACCACATTTCTTTTCCTTCCAGCAGTTTGAAATTATGACTGTCTTATCACTTATGCATACATTCAACTGTCTCTACGTTTTGTTATAGACACACACACGCAAACTGCTACTCACACCTGGTGATAAATAGCACACACACTCACACATGTGTAGACAGTTTCTCTTCATAAACTCACTCCCTACTAACTACCATTACATTTTGCCACGCACATTGAACTTTAATTCCAACTTACATATTACCTTTTCCTCACTTTGAGCAATATCTATTTTATTTAATGAATAAAACTCAGTTGTAAATTGTTATCACTGTCTTGTTGATTTTCCTCTTGAACCTACATGTTTATTTTATTTTTATTCTTATGATTGTGGGATACATCAGAGGTAAATTTGTCTTCTTCGACGAAAGGGAAAATCTTATCTTCTCCCAAACACCCCTCCTGTATAACGTAACAAATATTTAAAAGAAATATAAAAAGGTGCTGAAAGATCTTATTTTTTCATGTGTATATGTTGTGTGGTTTCTATGGTAGGCTGTCACATATGGACAGACATTTGTTGAATTACAATAATAATAAGAAGAAAATCTTTACACTGATCACAACTACAGCTGTTGCAACAACAGGTGACAAACAAATACATTGATTGTCAAATGTGTCTACTTTAAGAAGAAAACAAATAAAATATCAATCGATAAATTCACCGACTTAAGATTTTACAGCGAAAAAACTAACTGCAAGAAGGAAATGTTAGCTTTAACTCAGAATTTGTTGCTTTTTCTTCTTCTCCTTAACTCTTGTTTCATCTGAACTGTATTTTATTTTTCTTTACTTTTAAAGGCTAAGGAGAGGTGAAATATGAAAAACAAGAGTTCCAAATTATATATACAGGACTAAAAAATATCAAAGATCTTTCAATAAATATTAAAAAAAGATTACTTAATTTTATTATGCACACACAGACTTATTGCTGACTTTTAGTCTTCTCTTGTTATTGCTTTTATTTTAAGTAGAATAAAAAGTAATATTGTTGGTTGCCAAACTTTGGATTATGTGGAAGAAAAAAAAAAAACCAAACAAAATAAACATTCACTTTTCTATGTAAGAACCAGAAAAATTAGTTGGTTCATCTAAAGTATAAATAATTGAATTTTCTTCAATTCCCAAAAAGACCATGTCAGCTAATACTGAATCAGTTAAATTGCAAGCCATCAATATTTAATTCAGCACCCCTAATTGGCTCTGTCTAGGTAATTTCCTCTGTTACTTATATATAAGTTACAAAAAGGTAAGTTCTTGGAGGCTTCTAATTGTAAATTCCATTGGGATATGGTGAATAACGATTCAATAATAAAATATTCATATTTAAAATTATTAACATCTCAGTATTACCTTATTATGCATGTTCTTCACTCCTCATGACACTGCAAACTTTGAAATGCTTATATTGCATCTAGAGAATTAAATTCTTGCAGTTTCTAAACATAGTTTCATAAATATAGGGAGTTCCTATAGTCTTACATAATTAACTAGAAAGCACATACCTCTGCAAATGCCATTTATAGGGGAGGTAATTGTAGATGGATCAACCCTAAAATTTAATCAGTTGTTCTGTAGCTTATTGTCCACCCTTCCACAAAATTTTATAGAAAAATCACTGAGAACTTTGAGATATTGTGTGGACAGACAAGAACTTTTGGAGATATCGTGTGGACAGCTATCTCCAAAAGTTCAATGAAATTTTGTGGAAAGATGGACAATAGTCATGGAAGAACTGATTAAATTTTGGGGTGGATCAATGCGCAATTACCTCCCCTCTGTCATAAGCGTATACATGAATGTATGTAACAAGAAAAAAAAATATATATCTATATTGGAAACAAAATCCCTGGATCTGCCCAAAAATTTAACCCACTCTTCCTTATTGCTCAACCTCCCACAAAATTTAATTGCAAACCTTTGGAGATATTGTGTGGACAGACATGAACTTCTGTCAATATCATGTGGTGTGGACATATACTTTTCTATGGATCTGCTCCGAAATTGAATCACTTCCACTGTGGCTTACTGTCCACCCTTCTACCAAATTTTGTTGAAATTCATAAGAACTTTAGGAGATGTTGTGTGGACAGATATAAAATGTTGGCAATATTATGTGGTGTAGACATAACTATGACGTAGGGGGAGGTAATTTTGCATGGATCCACCCAAAGATTTAATCACTTCCTCCGTAGCCTATTGTCCACTCTTTCACAGGTATTCTGTGGAAAGTCATGAGCGTATATATGGGGGGGGGGGGTAAACACAGAAAAATACCTTGCAATCAAAAAATAATTCCTGGATCCACCCCAAAATCTTACCAGTTCTTCCAGAAAATTTCATTGAAAACTTTTAGACAGACACGATTGAATATATATACCTCTTCAACTTTGTTGTCAGAGGTAAAAAATAATGACTATTTGTTAAAAAAATAAACAAAAATCACAAATCTCCACATCTATTTCTCCAATGTTTTTTTCTAGACATCAATCAGTTGAGAAAAAAAATGTTTGATTAGATGTGAATTTACCTTATATTCAAGATGTTTGCAATAAATATTTGGTTTCTTTTGATTCTATATATTACAGGTTTCTTGTTCAAAATCACAAGAATTATTTTTCAAACTCACAAAATTCTTTGATAATTTCAGATATCTTATTTTCATGTGCCTTAGTAAAATAAATGTTAATCATCAATTATGTTTAGTTGGTTCCTGTCAAAGTTGACAATAGAGCTAACAGCTTTTTACTGCTACTACTGAAACTGGTAAGGTAGTTATGGGAGAGTGGTTTACCCAAATTCTCACTCACCCACTCTTTTCCATCAACAAGACATTTTACCAAAATAGCTGGTAAGGAGATAAGTGGATTTATGCTTTCCCAAGGGCATAAGAGCAAAGAGAACAAAAGCAGACTCAGCTTAATATAGAATATAACACAATTTATATAGTTGTTCCTACAACTATATAAATTAGATAACAAGGTCTCTACTCTCATGTTATAAAACTTTCTTTTTTTTTTTTTTTTAATTACCATGTTTCAGTCTTCTAATAATTTTTAGGATTCTGCTCAAACAGTCACTAACATTTTGTATACATTTTTTCCTTAATGTAATGAAAAATTTGTATTTCATCTTTTCTAGCTGGAAAAAGTAAGTGTTGCCTTTCTTGTAATGAAAGAACCACACAATTAAAGTTGAAATCTTTTTACTTTTTATTACAAAAAATTTTATTCTCTTAAAAAGATTTGTATATACAAAATGTTAAAATACTTTTTAATAAAAGATTGTAAATCAGTAGAAAACACACCAATAATCACCCAAAATAAAAATTTATTTATTTTATAGAGGTTGAACTAGACAAGAACTTTTGTCCCATGAAAATTTTTTTGATCGGTCTCATATCTATGATGTTTTCTATTGGTTTGTTGCAAACTACAGTCGGCCCTCCTATTTCACTGGTGAGGAGACAGAGTAAGGGGAGAAGGCAAAATTTCAGTTTCTGGAATAATTGTGCATCTAACATCCATTAAATACCTCTACAGTACTGTACAAATCGTGTAGATCCCACAATTCTTTACCATATTTGAACTTTTAAAAGGTAATATAACATAGTAATGTACTGTAACACATAATACACTATGCTTTTATGATTTACTAAACATTTTGGATTTGTTTACATTTTGCTATCCTGTGTGTTGTCTGCAGTTATTTGCATTATGCCGCATACACAAAAAACTTTGTTCTCTAGATTTTTAGAAATGCACAATAAAAAATAGAATAATAATGCACATATAAGTTTTTGTCTCTGGATTTTCTAGCCTACAAGCATCATCCACCAAAATCTGCAAAATAGAAACCCGAGAAATTGGAGGGCCGATTGTACATCAGGTTATTTTTTTCCAAAAGAAATAAATGTGAATTTTTTCAATGTTTAACTTCATTTTTTTTTAATAATCCTGAATGATTAATAAGACCAAAATTACTTAAAACGAATAGGAATTTTATTCTTTACAATTATTTATAGACAACATGAAACAGGAAAAGATTCATAATGATGGTCATCCTAGTGGCATCCATATAAAGATTCTGAAACATCGGGTACAGAAAAGAACTGGCTTTTACTTGGTCGCAAAAGTTCATGAATGTGCTGAACAATTATATCAATTGCCACTGAAAAAGAAGATGAAAGTCTTTAGTGAACTGTGATACAAACAAAATAAGAGTCAGAAAATAAGGTTTTTTGTGATACACACACATCATTGATAAAATGATTCTGCATGGTACAGAATTATTTGAACATTTAGTTTGGATGGAAAATGTGCAAACAAATATTGCTTAAAATGTTTAGTATCCATGTATATGAAACCAATCACTTTTAGTTCAAAAAAATATTAATGAATTAAAACGAAATTTTCATGAAAAGTATTTCAAAATTCAAAGCTACATTTAGAATACATATTTAATTGTTAAAGTTGCATTGGAAATATTATTTCCTAAAATAACATTTTTACCCGTGTTATCAGCTCCTCTTGGAATAATGACATCAGCATACTTTTTTGTCTAAAATATAAAAATGAAACAAGTTACATGATTTATCAAAAATAGCAAAATAAAGAATTTAAAAAAAATAAGTGCAGAATATTCAGTAGTACTGTAAAACATTGATGAAGTAAGCTAAAGACAGAAGTAATAGTAAAAAATTGTAAAAAGAAGTGTATTTTTAACACTTTCAACGCCAAGAATATTTTTGGCAATTAACAAGAAGCGAAAATGTTAATTAATGTCCTTTGGAGCTGAACGTGTTAAACATGACAAATGATCCGGAATTTATAGAAAGTTTAGGAAATTCTTCACACTGTTCTTGTCAAGTTTATCATTATTAATTTGGGAATGAAATGAGAACTTAGCTGAATTTAGTGAAGTTTTTGGTTTGGAAAAATGTTATTTGCACTTT
>VCCN01004787.1:109490-123894 GCA_006491835.1 Architeuthis dux
AGTGCATGTACAAACAACCTGTTAATCAATTTCATATAAAAAATATTACTGTTAGTTTCTTATTACAAAGATGAAATTAAAATATTCAAAAGTACTAAAAATGCACCTGTATCAGCCCAACATCAAATCAATTCTAATTGATACTAAAATATACATAGTTACTTACTGGCAAGCAAAACTCCTCAAATGCTGGTTTCACTAATGTTGTATACTGATTGAGGATGTGTTCTAGATCTCTTCCTCGCTCCTGGACATCCCTTGCAACTAATTGTCAACAGAAAAAAAAAAAAAGTCCTTATTTACAAACATGAATTTATAAGAAAAAAGGTAAAAGAAAAGGGGAAAAAACAAAACCGGCTGTTTCAGGGTCAAACTCCACTCCGACTCCATTGGTGCAGCCGTACATGACAACATACAGAGATAGAAAAACAACTATTTTTCCCTACTCATTGAGGGGAGGGTGTGTGCAAAATTTCACATTTCTTCTATGATTGATTAGGGCTGTACATGTGACACATAAATAGATTTTTTTAAAAACAACTATTTCAGCCACTAAGCCGAATTTTCAAAAAATAAAAGAATTGTTTTCCCCACTCATTGAGGTGTGTGTGTACAAAATTTCTAGTTTCTACTATGAACAATTAGGGCTATACAAGCGACACATACATAGATAGAAAAACGCAACTATTTCAGACACTAAGCCGAATTTTCAACAAAAAAAACTGTTTTCCCTTTCTTTCCCCATATATCTCTATATTCATCATTTAAATTTTATAACTTTTTTAGTCTTAACCGGAAGTCTGAACTTGATATCATTGTTGTTAGAAAGGAAAATAAAATCAACTTCAACAATAGTACTCAACAACTCAAATCATAATAGAGTGGTAAAGTGTGAGGTCATCAGCTGACTTCCAGTTGCAGGCAGAAAAATCCTACTACTAAAATTTTGCTTGTTTCTTTGGTTATTTCGACTGCAATTTTGCACAGTTTGTAAGTATAGAAAAGCAGATTATGCTGAATAAGAAATTTTAGTAATTTTATTGATTTTTCAATAGTTTTTTTCCCCACCAGAACTTCTTTTTCTTTTAAGAAACTGACTGCTTTTTATTTTTAATTGTGCCAGAGCGATGATTTTGCCAGGACCATCTTTTATTTGGAGGTGGCAAGATATTACAAGTGGAGCAGAATTAAAGTTCCAGGTGATACACTAGGAACACCAAAAATGAACAAATCTGGCAGAAAGGGAAGGCTGTGGAGGAGGGACATCCAGGTGTGAAGTCATCAGACACTAGGAAGAGTCTACAGTGTTCATGCGGCAATACTGATATTTTCACAAATTGGTACCACACAAGGTGGACAAACAATTTTTGTATTTTTGTCTTCCTACATGCCTCTAGTTTATATTTTGGTGTGATAACCCTTCCTATCTTGTAGCTTTATGATACAATCTTACCCCCATATAAAACTAGAAAGCACCGAGAGAGTGCATACCTCTGCCAAAGGAGGTAACTGTGCATGCATCCACCCTAAAATCTAATCACTTCTTCTGTAGCCTATTGTTCACCCTTCCACAAAATTTCATTGAAATTTATTGAGAACTTTTGTATGGACAGTCATGAGCATATATATATAAATGTATGAAAAAAAAAAAAAAATATCTCAATCAAAAAAATATTTCTGAATCAATCCAATGGCGTAGCAAGAGCGGGGTGAGGGGGGCAGTCACCCCTGGGCTCAAAAATTCCTGTGGCCTGAAATACTGGCAATGTTGAATTCAAAGGTGCACACATACTTTTGTAACAGGAAAAAAATTTGCATAACATAAGATTTTTGCACACACTGAATTAGAGAGAAAATTGACTATACTCCTATCCATTGGCACTTTCATCCTAGGCAGAGCACACAGATATTACACTCTGATCCTAGGCAGAAGTGCTGATCCATACGTAAATAATTCTGTCACTTTTTACGTTTAGCAGAGTTTAAGGGTTTCCTTTTTTAATGATTATAATTTAATGAACTCTGTAAGAAGAATTGAGAATATAATGCAAGTAAAACATAAACTGCCTAAATAATGAGAGACACAGACAAAGCAATATATATCAAAATGCTTATTGACAAACATACAGGGTGTTTCAAAAAGGATGCATCCGTCCTTTTGACAACTTGTATTTAATCTAAAAATTATTTTTTAAAGACAAATTCTTTTGGCCTAAAAACCAGTCGCCCAGGGCGCCAAGTGCTAGGAGGTGTCTGTCATGTGTCTGAGACAGTAAGACTTTCCAGTTAAATGGAGAAATGGGAAAATGAATTAAACAATAAAAACATCCAAAATAAGAAAATTTCCTGATGTGAAGTCTGGGCACTCACAATAGCAGGATCCTGGTAGAGAAGGTAAACTTTGAACACTGATAAAAATATATACATATTGATCTTGTTTTGACTCCTGCAGCATGAAATCAGTTTACCTTACTTATTGCTTTAAAAATATTTTGTAAGTTCTGTCAGATATTTTGCTGGGATCGAACTGGAAAAATTCCCATTTAAAATCAATTTTTCTTTTATTTATTCATTTATAAAAAAATTATTTGAAAAATGACTGTATTTTTCAACTCCCCTCCTGCCATACAAATTTTTTCAAGGAGTATAAATGCTTAAACACCAAGATTCAACTAAAAATCAATATATATTACATACAATCAAAGTAAATATTCTGTATGCACTTCCATAATGCGAAATGGGCCACATTTGCAGTATTATTGTGTTTAGAATAATAAACTCAACGATAGCCAATTCTTTCATAATAATATTTACGTCATTAGTAAGAAGAAAGATTGGAAAAAATTCTGGTTTAAAAATTATTTGTTTCTACAATACAAACCCAGAGATATTTGTGTGTGAAAAGTTGTTTACACTGTGCAAAACGGTGTAACGTAATAATTTGCATTATAAAGTTTTAAGGCTATTGAGATGGATTATAATTAAGTAATAGATAACTTTGCAAGAATAAAGCCTAGACGAAAGAGGCTGTTGTAGTTGCTTCATACATTTTTCATATTGCTTCATTTTACGTTTAAAATGTGAAATAAATAACACGTTGAATACGTTATAGATGTATAAATCTATAACATATTCAAACCATAAAAACGTGTTATTTATTTCACATCAAACGTAAAATGAGACAATATGCACTTTCTACAAAGATTCAAAAATGTAATGCAATAATATAAATATTTTCTTTGAAGTTTTAATTTTGTTTCAACTGCAAGAAAATAGCATAAAGTTAATCGTAAAAAAAACTTTTGTGTATTTTTTTTTATTAATAATACAAAAAACTAGGGGCTAACAAGGGGTCTGGTTCATTTTACCAAAAATCATCCTACTGAATTTCATCTTACCACACGTTTCTTGGTCACTTTTATCATGGTTTACTATTCTCAAAAAACACTAGTTAACTTACTGTAATGGGGGTATGTGAATGTTTATTTAACCTATTTAGATTAACATAAGTAATTGTATGGTTTGGCCGCGTAGAATCATTGTTCATTGGACAGTGTGGATTATTTTAACATATTTTGGCCATAATTTATGAAATGAAACAGCACTAACAATATAATTTATGTATTTACTTGTTTTTCTTTTATGAATTCTCTTAGTTTTTCACCATTTCTATTTTACTAAAAAAAAAAAAAAACCATTGAAATTCTAAAGAGATTTAAATTTTAAAAAAAAATTAATCTTGCTTTTTAGAACAAGTTGTTAAAAAAAAAGATTGCACGTAATTGTTTGTGCTGTCATCGAGTGTTTTTTTTCACACCTGCAGCCAATCGATCTTAAAAAAATCCTAAATGTCGCCAGATTATGTTAAAATAATTTATGCCGTCCAATGAACAATGAATCTACGTGGCTAAACTATACAATTACCTATGTTAATCCAAATACCTGAAATAGAATGAAAATAAAATTCGTTTTATTGTAAATACTCAATCAACAGCAGTGCAACACGACCTTTAATCGCATGCGTCTTTTGCTTTGCGTTGTCGGTTGTAGCAACGGTGAGAACGTGACCCCCCGCTATTGTTGATACGCTGGTCCAATCCTTCATGTCTGGAATGTGACTCCCCCAGGTTGTGTTCCTGATCAAGAGATCTCCCGGGCATTGATGAAGGACTGGACAACACTGGGTTGAAAGGTGTCACAAGGGAAAATAAAGGTTACCGAAAAAACGACGACACGTTGATTAAAAATCAACAAGAGAAAAATTTACTTCTGCAAGGTTTACAATTCAAAAACCCTTGCCACTCGGTGGATGGCAATGTGATACTTAGGTGGCCTTCTCGTTTGGATTCGGAAGATCGTGCAGCGCTAGCGACTCACAACACAGTTAGCTTTTCGCAAAAAGGCTTCTTATTACTTGTTAGTACTTGAGGGTTGGCCGGCTATGTTGGACTTCAACTTAAGGCTGCGATACTCCCGGTGGATCAGTCAGAGGGAAGGTATGGCTATTCGTCTCTCATAGCTTCTAGTTACAACTGCAAAACAAGCTGATTCGAACTGAAGTTTATGCCAAGAGTCTCCGCCTTATATGATAACCGAACCAAAACCAGGGTGATTCTGGAAGGTGTGTAAGGGACAATCCCATATGGTAATTTTAACTAGGTTTTGTCTGCAATCTGTCGACACTTGTTTAACAGTACTTTCCACCTGACCCAGGGTTGTCTACTCAAAAGGGGAACTTTTCTATTTCTCTTGTCTGGATATTTCAGGTCAACTTAAGTATCTCAACTTATTTTGGCTCATCTGTCATCTCACTTGTCTGGGAAAATAATATTAATTTAAAAGCCCCTGCTTTTTAGCTTGTGTAATAAACATTATAATGAAAAGTACATTTTAACATTTCTGGGTGTCCCATGTATCAGCAGCTATGTACTTGCAAAATCCCAAATCTCTCAATAAAGTATTCTTTACTTGTAAAAGCTCAAATTTCTCAATAAAAATATTCCTCCCCGAAATCTTATCAACTTAACCCCTGGCCATCCATAGTATCACAGCAACAATAAATCCTTTTTTTCCATAAATCATGGTACAGATATATACGGTTGTACATAACATCCTTTTTGTTTTTCTTCATAATCTTATACACAATATATATTGTAAATACTAATTCTTATTGTAAATAAATACCACATTTATACTAGATGCTTCTCCCCCACCCCCACATGACTTCTAAACATTAACATTATCTGTATCGAATTAAAAAATTGAAATAATTCTATTAAAAATCTCCCGAACATTAGATTTTGTAAAACTTTAAATTTCTCAATTATTAAAACTCAGTATTATTTAATAACAACGTTTTAGAAGTAATCATGCAGAATAAAGAATTTTAAAATACTCAAATTAAGTTTTTGGAAAAAAAAATTTTAAATTAATTGTTGAGCAAATATTTAATTTTTTGCACAACTGCAAAGTCTATAATATATTAAAAAAGTATCCTGGATTAAAGTCACAATTTAGCGTTACCCTGAGCTACCAAAAAAAACATAATAGGAAGAAAAGTCACAACTAAATAATTAAAACATTTTAGGGGTGGGGGCGCCAAAATTATCTTTGCCCCGGACACTGAGAACCCTTGCTACGCCACTGGATCCACCCCAAAATTCAACAATTTTTTCATTGAAATTCATGGAGAATTTTGGGAAATATTGTGTGGACAGACAGACAGAGAGAACAGCCCGGACTAAATAAAACGCTCTGATCTGAAATTCAATTCTGTTCTTTCCATCTGTCCATACGATATCTCCAAAGGTCCAAATGAATTTCAATGAAATTTTGTAGAAGGATGAGCAATAAAAGAGGTCAAGAAATTTCATCCATGCACAATTACCTCCCCTACATTGTAGCTATCTGTCCACACCACACTATATCTTCAAAAGGGATCAAACTCGAGGTGGAACAAAAGTGAGGGGGAGATTTCTTTGTGTACTAATATGTTTTAAGCATGTCAGTTTTTAGTGAGAGGTTCAATTTACAATGTAAGTATAATGCTAAACTGAACCCTGTGTCCATTAGCGAATCTTTATGGTAGGTTATGTGTTCACGCTCACACTGATAATAATGATCTGATTTCTATCTATTCAATTTTGACCTCTTACCCAGCATAGACGGGTACTTCATCTAGTCTATTCTTAAATCGCATAACAATATTTGCTTTATTTGTTTCATTTACTGAATCACTATAATTCTCGTTTAGGGAGATTTCAATTCATTCTTTTAATATACATATTTTGAAAAAAGTGCTAATAAAAAGCTTCAACAAAGTAAAGGGTTTTATTTGGTGCCAATATTTTTAAAGCTGGTAGTGAGACATATTTGCTCTAAAATATAACCTTGGAAAATTTTCAATTTAAAATGTACATTTAAACTTTCTCTACCACAGTACATTTGTGAGCTTTTCTAGAGCTGTGATGAATTGTTTCATAAGGCCTGATGAAACCACACCTTTGCGATTGATTAAACCAGGCATCCTTTCCTTCAGTGTGTAAATGCTGTGAATGCTGACAATAGATGTTGTAATATGACTGGTAGCAACTCAAAATGGACCACACCAACGTAACCCCACCAAACACTTAGCCCAACTTTTTCGGAACACGGTGCCATTAGTTTATATGGATCTTTTTTTAACGGCGACCCGAATAAAATACTGAAAAACTGCATTTATGTTCATGTGGTTAGGCTAGTTAGTAAAAAAAAAATTATAATCCTGTAATTTAAATTAATAAAAATGTTATGAATTTATTTCCTCTTAATAATTATGATTACTAGTGGGATGGGTGAGCCTGTTGTTCACCACAGTTTATCAAATCTTGGACAGCCACCCTCATTTCCTGTCCCACTTCAATTTTTTCATAATACTTGCTTTTTATCACAGCTACTGCTGAAAACCCAGCTTCACAGAGATAAGTCGTCACAAATGGGATTAGGATTTTCTTAGAGGATATTCATCTTTTACTGATATCCAAAACTCCATGTTGGCAAATTTTGTTTTCAATGTATTGTTGCAAGACAGCTCAATAATATTTTCCTCCTCTGCAGGCATAAAATCAGATTGGGCCCTGAATGAGTCTTGAATCCATATGAACTTCTCCATATTATATTGAAAATATTTTTGAAACCAGTTGCTAAACTGAGATAGGTGTTCTTCAAAAACAAATTTTATATCATGTCACAAACTGCTGCAACAATGAGAAACAGTTTTTGCCACAGACATCATTCATTTTTTTTCTCCATAGTAATAATTTTCTTCTGAAGGCTGAAACCTTCTCTACCAATTTCAAAATGTGCACACTGCTTCCTTGCAGGGAGAGATTTAACACATTCAACTTTTCAAAGATATCACAAGTATGCTAATTTGGTTAAAAAAAAAAAATCTGTATCCACAAAGTATTTGGCAAACTGGTGTCCCTCATTTTTAAGTCATGCATATATTCTCTACTGTAATTCGAACATATGGGACAGTACACTGCTACAAGATATCCATCATGAGCTGCAGTAATATAACAAAGATGTTTGCAGATAGTTTTTTTTTTAAAGTTTTGCCTTTAATGGCAGATTTTTTATATAGATAACCATTTTCATTACATATTCCAGGACCAGATTCACTGGAGGACTTAGATGCTTTAATGCAGATGTGCTTCCCTATGAATTATACAATGGGTCCATAGTGTATCCAACCCTCCAGACATAGAACGACCACCATCTGTTCAGATACCAATGCACTTTATCCACTCTAAATTATTGTCAGTGATAAATGTGTCAAGGATCTCGAACAAATCTTGAGCCTTTGTTCCTGCAGTGATACTTTTACAAAAAGGGCGTTCTATAATGTTATTAGCATCTACGAATCATACATAACAAATCAAATTAGCATCCTTATTACTGTCAGTGGCCTCGTCCAGCTGCAACTCTAATTCCTTCCTTTTCATTCTTTTGAAGTCCTCTGCCATGTGCCGGATTCTGCAACTAATCATATTGTTTGATAAAGGTACCTTTGAAAGCAGTTTCCCCACAAGTTCACCAATCATATATATATTTATATCTACATCATCTGGTAGAATCAGATCTTCTGCTATGGTATAAGGCTTTTTTACATTTTGTGACTATATATACTAATAATCCTACTGCTGTCTTTAGGATTTCTTCACTGAACAAACACTCTTTCCTTGGCTTATATAGCTCCAATATGCCCCCCCCCCAAGGGGGATAATACTTTATGCCAGTACCATCTACCTCAAAGCCTTCAAGGGCATTAACTCTAAACACCAATTATCACTTTCCCCCCTCCTTTCTTTGAAATGCCGAATAAATTCAGCCCTTCCATAGGAATCTTTTAGCTCAACTTTCCAAAATCCAAAGAGAAAAACTTGAAGGCTAGAAACAAAGACAAATTTGCCACAAATCAAAATCAAACCAGAATTAGAAAAAAGTCTTGCAAATTATTATCAAAGTTGTGAAAGGACTTCGTCTCTTTCTAATAAGTTCATCTTGAATGGATTAATCATTAATTAATAGCCTGCACAAATTAATTAATTAAGTTTTCAATGATCCCAAGACATTAGCCAGTTGGTGGGCCGATTGAACTCACGACACTGCATGTCCCGAAGAACAGATATATCTATCCACAGCTGCCTGTCTTGTAATAGTCTGATGGAGTACACAGATTCAACAAGGGATCTGCTGTCCACATAGCATTTTACAATTGGTGGGCTACCCCTGAGCAATACTTCCTGTGAAGTAACCCTAAGATAGATTCCTGCCTTGGCAGCATCTAGCAACGCCAGAGTTTCTGCAGCCTTGATTGATTTGACCACGGACCCTTCTCGACTGCCATGACAGCAAACATCTTCCTTCATCAATACTAAGGAATATAACATAGCTTCCTTGAGATCCTCCACCTTCTAAATTACCAAATGATGCATTGCTGAAGCATTCGATTACCAGCTCTTTTACAGTGCCCAAGGGAAAATACTTCAAGCTGATTTCACTTCCCTTTATTTTCTTTACTACTTTGTTTGCTCTGTGTATATGCTCAACTTGTGCTTCTTTTATTGCTCTGCTTAGTTCACACACTTCAAAAGACACATCTGGACATGTATATGTGCTCACCCAGTTCATTTCACCCACAAGAGACTGCAAACTCTTCAATTCTTCCTCAACTTCAATACAACCCTTCTTCTGCACAATATTTAAAACAATATATTTAAAAGTTTCAGTACTGTGAGCACCAATAGAAAACTTCTCCCTAATAGACTTGATGACCATGGTCTCGATTATGTTTCTGCCCAACCACAAAATATTGTCCATGTGGATACATATGGTTTCAGATAACTCTCCTTCAATGTTTAAGTAATAGAATGCAGGGTTCAACTTCGCCATTTCCATTCTGGCTTCCAGCAGTACTTGCTTATGTCTCAGGTACCATGCTCTCACCACGTCACCTAGGCCATATACAGTAGCCACAACTGTCCGCTGTATAACTCTTTTGGGGGCTTCAAATAGATTTCTCTGTTAATTGGATTTCCCTGTAAATATGCTGAGTTAATATCCAGCAAATTACATCTCCAACCAAAGGCTGAAGCCAGAAAAATTGCTAGTCTTAACGAGTCTTTTGAACAAGTAGGGGCGTCGGTTGTCATTTCACAAGTTTCTTCGAATCCTCTCGCAACCAATCAAGCTTTAACCACTTTCACACCCATTTTTAGTTTTTCCGTTTTGTTTTCATCGAATTCCGGAGGAGTTTTCATGTTACATTTTGAAACCATATTTATTGATCTGCTACAAGTAATAATCCTTCTCTTGTCTTTAGGATTTCTTCACTGATCAAAACACACCGTTTCCACTCATTCCTTGGCTTATATAGCTCCAATATGGCGCCTCCCACCAAGCAGGATAATACCATGTGCCAGCGCCATCTACCTTGAACCCTTCTTTCAGATCGACCACCATACCTTGTTGCATTGATGACTTACTGAGCAACGGTGGTATATTACACTCAACATTATTGGTCTTTATTCTGACCTTTTTCCAACTTTTGTATTCTGTTTATCAAATACTACCTTGTAGGGTGCTAGCAAAGCATTGCTTGGTATTGACATATGCTTAAAGTACTTTTTTGTTGCTTTAAATCTTTTGACTTTCTGGTAAAATAGTCATGAGGTTTACCAACCATGTTGCAATGATAGGTTTCTAAGTGACATTTAGCTTCTTTAGTTCCAAAAACGTTCATACACAATATATACTGCAGTCTCTCTTCATGTCGAAGTAAAGCCAAAGTCTAACTATCACATTATTTCCGATATTTCCACTTCTTCCCATCTCTGCCTCATAACTTGTATCATAACTTTCACGATGCTTATTAATGTTTTCCATTTGTATGAAGAAATGGGCTACAACTTCCAAAAAGAATTAATTTAATTTATATTATTAATTACTGATACTATTGTTCGGACTGAGATCCTCATCTTGGTTGTCATTTTCACAACGTTTCGGCCGATGTGAAAATGACAACCAAGATGAGGATCTCAGTCCGAACAATAGTATCAGTAATACTAACACCTCATCTCAGAAATACTGAACTCAGTTATATTATTAACTTATTATTTTTATTTAAACACTTTAACTTAATAGCTTGATCACACCACCATTCAGTAGATTCAATCTTAAATGAGGAGAATCTGTAGTTATTTATATGCAACAGCTATGTACCAAGAATGTTCAACACAGTATAAATCCAGAATGTAAACCTTGTTTATAGACCGAGCACCAACTTGTTGAAACAGTGAAGTTCAATACTAGAGGGACAGAGTGATTCACGATGTGCCAGTTAGATGGGTTGGAGCTGTTTTTACTTTTCACAAGGAACAAATGCCATCCATTTCATTTCTTCCACCAAGTCATTAGCCCAACCCAGCAAGTTGTTGGCTTTTTTGCTTTCTCCTTCACACCTTCCCTGTCTGGAGAACTTAAAACAAACACGATGTATACAGTGCATTGTCTTAAGCAAGATAATAACATGACAGAATTTGCGTTGAGTTACTGAACTGCATTAATTGAAATTACTGTTATCTGCAATTAATGGGGTTTAAGCTCTTATGGGGACATATCTGCAATCAGAGGTTAGTCAATCTGGCATAAGTTGATGAATGACTGTAGTGCCTCGTGGCGCCTCTGAGAGTTAACACTTTGGTAACCTTTGCTTTAGCCTGTTCGCCTCCACTAACCCATTGTCTGCGTCACTTTATATTCTTGTAAAATATCCATTTTTTATCAACAGTCACCAATCTGTCCAATAATGGCAAGATGCATTCATGAGAGAGAGCAGAGAAGTGTAGATGTCCACTCTTGCTTTACGGTTGGCTTCTGTCAAAATCAAGGGGAAGCCATTTTCCAAGTTGTTGCAGATGATGGTGAACCATTGAATGGCTGGAATTCAGTTTTTGAGCTAATTCTTCAACTGTAACAGCACTATTTCTATAGAGTTCTGAAAAGAGCAGACCACCATTACACTCAATAGGACGACCTGTTAGTCGTGCATCTCTTAAGCTGAAGTCACCAATTCTAAACCTTTCAAATGATCTTTGCCAATTTCTTCCATTTAAAGAATCTATCTCATAAACACCAGGAATATTTTGGGTTGCTTTTGCAGCATTATTGAGCTTTTCTAAACACAGAGCATTACATGTCTTATGTGCTCTGTAAACAGGTCAATCGTTCGGGGGATCAAGTTAGTAACTGAGTTGAATCGTAATGTGAGGATATAACTTACTCATTTAAAATGAACATGTATTAGCATGTATTGTTATCATTTAGGCATTTTAGAAAACGTAATTCCTCCCCCCCCCCGCCCAAATCCAGGTGCTTATTATCTATGGAAACATAATTGTGGGACATTTTTCCATCACTGCTTGTTGGGTGTAAAAGGTCCGTTTGACTGCCACCATTGCCGTGATGGTGATCGATAATATAGAAACCTGAGAACATATTTGCCAGATGGCAGTAATTTACAATGAAAATACTCTTAATCACATCTTTTTCAGGTAATTAAAATAATAAAATTATAAAAACGTAAGTTTGGCTAAAATTACTTTTTTTAAATTATTTTTTTACAAAAATGAAAATATGCAAGCAGTCAACACAATAACACACTGGCGCTCATGCTAAATTTGTGGGCTTGCAGTGCATGCAAAATGCAGGTGCACTGCATTTCGCTACACATACATGTAACACACTAACTTACAGCAAAGTAAGTACATGATCTTTTTATATTAAAACAAATGTCCGTTCATTCATTCAACCCACTCATAGACTTCACTACACTACTGACAATTACTACTATACATAACATATGTCCCTATTTACCTGAACCCCCACGAAAACAAATGTAGGTCGTTTCTATAGCACTGCTACCATGGAATTGATATGCTCAGACATTCATAACTTGTGTACAGTTGAGGACAAAAAATATTACTACTTAATGAGGCTTAGATTAAAATTCACATTTTCCGATTCGCGGCTAACATCCAATATTTCGGAGATGCCAATCAGATCAAAGAAGTGGATGCAGAGTATACACAGGAAAATGCATTTTTCATTCAAAATTGAAGCTTAATTGGGGGGGGGGATTATCTATATTAGCGGCTTATACATTGGGAATTACGATAGTAAAAATATCATTCAAAGTATCGTTATCATAGATTTTGGACATTATTTAAGGGATGACCTGATACTTGTAATTTAACATGAACAATTTCCATGGTTATATTTTAAAAAGAATGTATGTTATATCTCATGACAGGCTTCACTCATAATGGCACCAAACAAGACATTAGTTTTGGAATCAAAAATAAACTTGTGTTTAGAAAATTAAGCATCAATACAAACATATTCAGAGCAAATATATTCTACAATTCAGAAAATAAGTTTATGAATGTTGAGTGTACTTTAATAGATTTGTTGGATGGGATTTGAACTTGGCATTGTTCTACGATAAGGCACCAGAGTTGTTTGAAATTGTTGCAGTTCAATTTTTATTCAATGTTCTAAAAAAAAAAAAAAGTGTATACTAATACAAATGTGGATTTTAATGTTATTAGAAACTATACAAAAATATACCTAGTCACTAGGCTAGTTTCATACCAAAGCAATTCAATCAAAAATGGTTGAAAACATGAAAAAGCAATAATGCACATAATGGTTTGAACAGAAACTTTATTATACATAAACTATAGCACATTTTCAATATTTCTCTCATTTAAAAAAATATATTTATTCCCATTTGAAAGTAAAGTATCCTAAAAAGTATTTTTAGGAATGAATATTGTGAAAAACTATAAATATCAATTAAGATGCTTATTTATGTACAACATAAACTTTTTTTTAACTCTTAAATTGATATAGTTCTGGGATGTCTGCGGCACACATTCAAATTCATGAGCAAGGAAATATTAACAATGTTGTACAAATCTTTTGTCCGCCCACACCTGGAATATGCATCCTGTGCATAGTCTCCTCAGTTGAAGTGTGACCAGGACGCAATCAAAAAAGAGCAGAGGAAAGCCACTAAACTAGTGACTGAACTGAAGGACCTCCTCAACGCTAGAAAACTGAAACAGCTTGGTATACCAATTCTCGCATACAGTTGCAGAAGAGCTGATGTGATAGAAACCTACCGCATCCTGACTCAGGGCAATGACAGTGAGTGTTGACTATCTGCCCAAACAAGCACACGCTGAACCTTTCACCAAACATATACACTAGAGGCCACAGATACAAACTTCAAATGCAACGGTCACTGCATAGAATGAACACTTTCTAGACTAGCTTAGAGAGGGAATGGTCAGCATAGACATATTGCTACACCTTCTACTATACTATGTAACGCATGCTCATCATAAAAGATGAGCTGGGAAACAATTGGTAGGAACCTACAGTCTAATTACTGCATGGTATCTACTGACTGATATAAGGTACATACGGTCAGCTACTTTTCTACCTCCTACTCATACAAGAAATTGGCAAAAATTGGCTGAACATGGTTATATCTCTTCAGATGTTAATTTCTTTGTTAATTGTCATCATATTGTTATGAAACTTCCAGATAATGTAGACATGAATGTTTTACATGTTAGTGGGTTTTTTTTTACATATGGATATTTTTTGTCTATTATAACTGGATCATTATGTAATTTGCATAAATGAAATATAATAAATGAAATAATAAAACATAATAAAAAATAATGTAATAATACAATAAAATTTTTAAAATAAATAATCTAAATATAAATAAAAGAATAATATGTAAATGTCAGAATCGCCATTCCTGAAATAAAAGCGCAGAAAAAGAAAA
>VCCN01004787.1:130376-145248 GCA_006491835.1 Architeuthis dux
ATATACTGGTGACGAGCAAAACCGCATCAACTACGATTTCAGTTTCAGACGAAACAAACCACATTTAACCACGAAATGGCAATCACACTACCTTTGTTTCCACCATTCCCAGTCTACAGTGATGAACACACAACAGATTTGAGAACTTACTATGTATGTTAGATGTGGAGAATGACAAAAAATGGAAGGTGATGCTCATTCATTATACAGTGGACGAAGTGTACAACATTTTCAACAGCTTCACAGACAAAGAAAAGGGGATCGGCGCTCTATATGCTATGGACAGCATAGAAGTACCGGCCGCATATAACCCTGTAGTACTGGTCCCCAAGACAAACGGAATGAGAGTCTGCATCGACATGCGGAAAGCAAATGAGGCCATCCAGAGAGAGAAACGTCCCATGCTGGTTGTCAATGACCTTGTTGCCGACCTCAACTCCTCCAGTCTTCGGCAAGTTGGATCTGTCCAATGCGTACCATCAGCTTGAGCTGAAAGAGTCATATTCACCATGCATGCAGGGTTATACCAGTACAAAAGTCTGCTATTTGGTGTCAACGCAGCATCTGAGATCTTCCAAAAAGCTATATCTGAAACCTACCATTGACATCAGCAAAAGTCATCATCCCTTGCTTGAACGCAATCTTTGCTCGATAAAGTCTTCCAACTGTGGTCAAAACGGACAACGAACCTCTTTTCCAGGGCCAAGATTTTAGCAACTTTGCCAATCAGTCTGTTTTCACTACAGGAAGATTACCCCCCTCTGGCCAGAAGCTAACGGCAACGCCGAGCGCTTCATGAGGACTATGAATAAGTTCATACACATATCCACTGCAGAAGGCCAGAGCTGGAAGACACTACTACCATACTTTCTCTGCCAGTAATAGGAAACTCTGCACAGGCGTCCTCCTTCAAGCAGAATCAATAACGACAAATTACCAAGTTCTGAATCATCAGCAATGGAAAACAAAATAATGCTGTTAGACCTGGACTGTGCGAGACCCAATTATGAGTAGTTGAATACATAAAGTAAGGCTCGCCAACCAGACAAGATCTGTCTGATGAATTTAAGCCCTACTCATCACGCAACTCTGAATTAGCTGTCCATGATGGCTGCCTACTTTGGGGTGCCCGAATAATCATCCCTCCAAATCTGCGACGTGAAGTACTTCATCGGGCTCAACCAGGTCTCAGTAAGATAAAGGCACTAGCCAGATGCTACGTGGTCAAAGATGGATAGTGACATAGAAACCCATGTTAGAGGCTGCAATGAATGTCAAATAAATGCCAACAGCCTGCCTCCTGCTCCAATGCATCCCTGGGAGAAGCTGCCAGGCCGATGGACCTGTTTACATATTGACTATGCGGGGCCATTTCTCAGCAAAATGTTTTTTATCTTAGTGAACAGTTACTCCAAATGAATTGAGGCTTTCCCTATGAGCATTATAACTTCTCCAGCTACCATTGAAAAACTTAGATCTGCCTTTGCAACTCACGACTTTCCAGACATCTGTATGGCAGATAATGGATCAGTGTTTATAAGTGAGGAATTTCAAAAGTTTATGTCGTTGAATGGGATTAAGACATGTAACCAGTGCACCCTATCACCCATCATCAAATGGCTGTTCTGAAAGGGTTGTCCAAACTTTCAAAGTAGTCATCCAAGGTCTTGATACAATTGAAACTCGAGTGAATTGGTTCCTATTTACTTACCAGATTACACCCCACTCTGCTATTGGAGAGTCTCCTGTGGAGCTGTTGATGAATTGGAGATTACACAGCTTTTTAGACTTAATGTAGTCCAGATTCACTCGATGCTAACAGTATGCCCAGTAGAGCTTTGCTACCCAAACGGGATTAAGACAGATGAGGAATTTTGCCAAAGGTGAGTTGCCAGGGGCAAAAATGGTTTCCTGGAACAATACTTGGTGGTCATTGGCCCAATTTTCGTATTCTATATCTATGTCTGGTGTGGTTACCGGAGACATATTGACCAATTATACTCACGTGTTAAGCAACCGAGAATCTCTGCTGAGCGTGTTGATCAGGAGATCTCATCATATTGTGAATATGCTTCTGTGCTGCAGCCACCTATTGAGCACGACCCCCGTATCCTCACATCCAGTGTATGATGCACCACCCAATGTCACTGAATATGTGGCAACACCAACATGATGCAGCATTGGGCACCAGTATCAGTACAACCTAGTTCTCCAGAAGTCGCTGTATGACCAAATCGGAATAGGAAGCCACCCTCCTACTTTGATGATTACAAGGTTGGAATGTTTTGTGAGACAGAGGGGGAATAGTGTTGTATCCTGAAGAGAGGACTCTAATTCAGTTGAGGACCTCTAGACCTGTGCAATTGAATGTGTTGAAAGTGTATAAATGGTTCGCCCTAGGAAAAGGCAGGCACATGTTTACTGTCTTTTTGTACAGACCTGTTTATTCGTGGAATCTCCAACCTGGATTATACTATTTGGGGCAATCATGATCTTTCACGGAACACGACTCGGTGTTTCCACTATTAGCGGAGCTGATAGCAGAAACACCAGAGTTGTGTTCTCAAACAGCAGCCATATGGAGACAGGAAATTTACAGTGAATGATTCCCTGCATTTTGTGGATCCAAATGATCCAACAATCCACACAAACCTTGGGCCCATGCAAAGTCAAAATTTTGTAGCATGCATGGTACCTTGGATCAATTATTTATATCTTACTTACAAGAGTTTATGTGGAGAAAAAAAACACAAAGCAAACCAGTTTAGAAATAATCTGTACTGGATGTCACATTATTATCCTAACCTTAAAAATAGCAACTCTAACCCTACCTTACTAACCCTAACTTATCCGTTGTTCAATTTTATCAACCTTTCGGTTGAATAAAAAATAAGTGAAAGAAAAGGAAAAAAAGTCTCTTGAGCCACATGAAATTGCCTGGTATCAGTAGACCAGTTAAAAAAACTAAAAATGCCGTTCTGAGGAATCTTCCCGTCACTTTCGTTGACTTTAAATTCAGCAGCAGCAGCGGCGGACTTCGGTAGTTTCCGGTATCAGCAACAGCTAAAGCAGCAGCCACATAGAGACGGGAGGGGGAAAGATAATGTAGCCCTATTTGTTTTCGTCTTAGCGTCAAGCCTGAGTTTCAACAATAACAAAATAAAGCAAATAATAACAAAACAATGATTAAATCAACAACAAAAAAAACTACTTTTCTGTCTTTTTCTTCTTAAACTTTCTTGTTTTTTTAAAACTTTCTAACAAGAAAACTTCAGAACACATTTAAAAAATGTTTTTAATTAAGTTTTAAAATAGGCTGTCGACGATTTAACGTGGGTATGTCTAAGAATTATTAAAACACATAATACGAAACAAATAAAAACAAAGTATACAAGTTGTAAAACAATTTATAATCACACAGAACAATAAATAATTTACCTTCATCTTAATTTCTGATTTAAAAGCAACTATAAAATTATGAAGGTAAATTATTTACTTTTTTTTAGCGCGAAAGTGTTTGTTGCTGAAATTTATAATTTTATTGCATTTTGTATATTTCAATAAATTGTACACCTCGTTAAATTGTTATCGGTAAAGTGCTGTCGTTGAACCAGTGCGTTGTGTAACTAGTTTATTCTCGTAGGCCTTTATTTATTTCGTAAAAACTGACTAATCTATAAGAGTTCATTTTTCCTTGAAATAGTTTAAACATTACGCATAAGAAACAAACAAGTACTTAGCTTTGTACCAAGATTTATTTATAGAAGCTGAGCCATAGCGGTGGCTATGATTAGGGCTATGTTTATTTACTGACAAATGAAATCACGACCGACGCGAAATCCAAGGAAGACTACTCTTATTTTACTCTTGTGGTGGCGCTCCGCAGAGAATGGAACACAGCTCAACACAGAAAGGAAATGGTATTGCTATCATTAAATCTTACTGCTTATACCGGAAAAGAATGTGACGATATATATATTGTAATAGCCAATCGCTTGCTTTATTTAGCGTAATTAACGTTGTTCATCTGGAGCATAGTTACAAACAATGTTTTAGGGCCTTAACAACGAGCGCATCGTGCCAGCTGTTACCCCGCGTATAAAATATTCCTTACAATACCATTCTATTCTCTAAATATTGTGTTATATATAATAATGTTATACTCTTTTAAAATTATATCCAACCTTCATGTACCAAGAAATGCACAGAAAGGAAATATTCTTGCTATCATTAAAATCCTTATTAAATCTTACTGCTTACACCAGAAAAGAATAATGTGGTGATATATGGCTCGGCTCCATAGGCAAGCTGCTTAGCCTATTTCATATTAATATAAGTACTTATACCTGTAAGCAAAAAGGCATCTTTTGCAAAAGCATTAAGTACCAACCTTTCCCGATGCCGTCCCACCGGCTATTCCAATTAAAAAAGGCTTGCTTGGTTGTTCTATTCCAGTTTGGAGCTCTAAACCAGACGTGACATTATGGAAAGAAGAAGCCATGTTTCATCAGTACGGGAATATAACTCTGCCTGGCACAAAATAGTCAGAATGTTTACAACTCTTTTGAATTTCTGCGCATGTGCATTGAGAAGCAAAACAAGTCGTTTGCCATGTTACGAGGAAATGGTTGCTGTTAGCGAGCTAGTTAGACTAGTAGACTTATACCATTACGACTATGTAGTTAGTTCGAACATCAGAGAGTTTCCAAAGATTGTGCCTGACTTAGCTGAGCTGGAGATCTTTCGGTTTAGGCCACCGGAAGTTGCAGATCATTTTAATTTGGGGAAACTATCACCGAAAAAGAATTACGGATGGACGGAAAGCATAAATTCAAGAAATATGGACACCATTATTAACTGGTCCACGGTCCAACATTAAAACCAAGTATTTATTTAATTTAATATTAATTATTATTTATATTGCTATTTATTATCTATTTTAAAAATTATTATTCATTAAACCCTCCTCACTGGCAGGTACAGGATTGCAACGCGTAAATATCTTCTGCTTTATTAGGAAGACCTTGTTTTGGGGATTTTCTTTCGCCGTTCGGCATAGAAATTATAATAATTGATCAATAGAAACAAATGGACTCATTATTTCTACAATATCATTGTGTAAAAATGTAAAAAAACTCACAGGTAACTTTTCCCTCTGTTTGCACCAGCTATATTAATCATGTAAAAATTCCAGGTCTGCCTCAAGTCCGCATCGTTGGGAGGCCAATTAATATTTATTGCCTTGGTTATGATGGATTTGATTTCCATGTTGATTATATTACAACTAGTTAATCCCGGTGAAAAAAAAATTCACAGATATACAGGTTTACCCCGCTATCTGAAAGTACAGCATTCCTACAAAATTATTTCATACCCCAAAATTGCATAAAGCAATTACCATTAATTTATCTGGAGAAATGTTTGGGCGTCCCCAAACCCCAGAGTCATCGGTTGTGGTGGTAGGTACATGGGACTGTGGTGTAGAAAAGAGAGAAATAGGGCGTGTGATGCTTTTATAATGGTGCACTGCAAAACAAAAGCTGAACGCTATTTTCTATTTTCGCCTTTTTTTTCAAAAAAGCTACAAAGTGATATGAAGCCAACTTTTGAAAAGCAGGGACGACCTGCACTTGAATTCTATTAGATGATTGTTTTTAGAAAAGAAGCTAAAAAACTTGTTTCACTGGAGGAGTCCATTATTTAAAATGGTGGATAGGAGATATTTTTATCAGCAAAATTGTTACCCTTAACTGGAAGAATCCTTGGTTATGGACAGATAACCAAGAAAATCACACTGTTCATTATATAAGTAGACTAGCATAGTATCTGTCAAAAATGACGATCATTTACCTATGGATTGGCACTTCTACCTAGGATCAATGTGTGCTCATCAAAAAGTGTTAGGCACAAAAAATAAAATAAATATATATATATATATATATATAAATAAACATTGTGTTTTATATCTGTGGATAAATCCCCAAAGCATAGTACAGTAGGCTTTTTTGATACTGTTCTAGCTAGCATACCAGTATATGTCCAAGAATAGAATTTGTTGCTTTTAAATTACAATGTATATACTATTTCATTACAAGCCATACTATTTCATTACAATTCATCAAGCCTGTATTTTTTAGAATAATTTATCAGTAAACAACTATTAATACTGTCAAAAGTTGAAACAATAAGATGGAAAATGCCAAATCGAGTATATAAATGGGTTTACATTTAAAAAATATATATTGATCTTTGTATTGAAAATAAATTCAGAACTTCTGGAATCTAGCCACATTATACATGATCTGAACTTTTCATGCTAGAATTACATATTATATACTATTTATTCTAGAGTTTATTTATATGAGTTTCCTAGTTCTGCTTTTAAAATAGTAAATTAAGAATATTAATCCAATAATGATGAATAACTTAATTGTAAAACAGTTAAAAAATTGGCTTGAGAATGATAGTCCTGGCACTGTAAGAGGGATCCGTAGGAATCTTTGAGTTGACTTATGAAACCAATTGGACATGCTTAGAGGGACCTTCAGTGAGTTAAAATAACTTGGGTAGACATTCCAGAAAACATTGAGAAAATTTTAGGGACATTTTTCATAATGGCGGATTATCGCTGTGGTGCCCTAGTCAGAAAAAAAGAAGGACATATTGTATATATATATCATGTGAAAGGAAATTTCATGCTGAGTAAAGTTTACAGAAGAACCATATGCCTCAGAGCAAGTCATTTTGAGCTATTTACAATCAAATGTTATAAACTCTTTTGAAAATGAAACAGCTGTACGGACTGATAGCTATGGTGTAGGGAAGGTAATTGTGCATGGATCAGCTCCAAAATTCAATCACTTCTTTCATAGCTTATTGCCCAATCTTCCTTAAAATTTCATTGAGAACTTTTGGAGATATTGTACGAACAGACAAAAAACTTTTGAAGATGTGGTGCAGACAGAGCGCTACAATGTAGGAAAGATAATTGTACATGGATCCACTCAAAAATTTATTCAATTCTTTCATAATATATTCACTGAAATTCATTGAGAACTTTTGGAGATATGTAGCATGAGAGTTAGCGAGGATGTAGGGGAGATAATTGTGCATTTTTCATAATGGTGGATTTTCGCTGTGGTAGCCATCTGCCAATATGAAACATGGCCCCAAATTCTTTTTTCAACTGATCTAGAATGTCTACCCACAGTATTTTGACTTACTAAAAGGTCCCTCTAGCATGTCCAATTGATTTCATTAGTAAACTCCAAAATTCCTACAGAACTCTATTACAGAGCCAGGACTGAATAAACACTCCAATCTGAAATTTTGATATAGTCTGTCCACCCGATATCAAATAAATTTCAAGGAAATTTTGTGGAAGGGTGGGCAATCGGCTAGGAAAGAAGTCATGAAATTTCATAGTGGATTCATGCACAACTATAGCCCCTACATCCTAGCTAACTGACAGCAACCACAAAATATCTCCAAAAGTACCCTGTCTCTCCACATATCTCTCCATTCAAATTTGTATCTCCCCTACGTCCTACCTAACTGTCCACACCACACAATATCTCCAAAAATTCTGAATTAATTCCAATGAAATTTTGTTAGAAGGTGGAAGAAGTCATGAAATTTTGGACTGGATCCATGCACAATGAAACACCTGGTGTAGCACACACCAGGTGTTTCATTTTTAAAACACGGGTTTATGACATCTGATTGTAAATAGTTAAAAATGACTTGCTCTGAGGCAAATGATTCTATTGTAAACTTTACTCAGCATGAAATTACCTTTCCAATGATATACAACATGCCCACATTTGATGAAATTTATTTTTTTCTTAGTAGGGACTACAGCGAAAATCCTCCATAAAATCTTTTTGCAACAGATCTGGAATGTCAGCCCAAATAATTTTGATTCACTGAAGGTCCCTCTAGCATGTCCAACTGGTTTTCATTAGTCAACTCAAAAATTCCAATGGTACCCTATTACAGCGCCAGGACTATGAATGGCAAATTACAACTAAGTTTTGTGGCAGATATGGTCACTAATGTGAAGATTGCCTTAATGTGTAGAAGGTGAGAGTTGGTTAGCCCTGAAAAAGGCTGTATGTATTAAAGGATCACAGTAATGGTGAGATTTAGTCCTGAAAAGGACTGTTATATTGAGGATCACGATAGGCACACGTGTTGATGCTTGAAGAGGATGATCTGAAATCAGCCACCATTGTTGGTGTTGTCGGGCGCACATAGAGAGTCATGTGATGCAAATGGCGCACACTGATTGGCTACAGGTACATGTAATGTTCTTATTGTGTCTGTAGTAGCTGTGTTAGATTAGAATGCGTTTTGATTCGTAATCGTGTTTAAGCGTGTTAAGAAAGGATAAACAAAAGAACACATGTTGATAAGAGCTATGCTTGAGCTGAACTGCGCCTTCCCTGTTCCTACTTCCGGTCCCGCTTCTGGGACCGGAAACGGAATAGGGGCTGCTGGGTGCTTGCTTAGGCATGTTTATTTATTTAACATAACATACATGTGTATAAACATTATAGTACAGTAGCTGTGGAAGGAGAAAGACTTACACTGCCATGTTTGTTTTAGCGCGGTAATACGAACAAAGACACGAGTCATGTCAGAAAGAAAACAATTACAAATAGAAGACTTGTTTAATAAGAAAGGAGATAATACAGGGACATGTCGGATGAAAGAAAAAGCCAAAAATATAGATGAGCGGCATGCATGGGAGAACATGTGTTAGTAAGAATGGTTGTGCTTACAGAAGGGAGAGAATGTAGAGATTTATTTGTTTGAAGTAACATAAAGATCTGAGCCCTAGGCGATTAAGCGAACCAGATCCAAGAAATCTAACTGTGAGGTTAGTTATGGTAACAAATTTACAAGAGAGTTGGTCAGTTGGTGTGAGAAATGTGATTAATTTCGAATCGCAGAGTGGTCTCAGCGTACTTAACTAGCAAAATAAAGGAGAAATTAGCTTGCAGTGAAAGAGAAGTGGAAAGTAAGCTAAATAAGAGATTTGTCTTAGAAGGGGGCCAAGTCATCATTTGAGGTTGCCAGTGAGATAGCTGGTTACAGTAACTGAAGACAAAGAGATCGCTAACTAGAAGTAGGAAGTAGTCACCGAAAGAGGATAGTGAGAAATGAAGATTTGTTTAACTTGTATGAGTCCTCACACACAGACCTTTTGCAAGTCACGTCAAAAGCTAAGTGAAGAAATCTGTCTTAGCACAAAGTATTTATAGTTGAGAAAGCAGCAGCAGCCATACGTGACGTCAGCTGAAGATTGAAGCATCCTTATTTTCATATTTCAGTATGTGTAGCCTTTAAGAAGTAAGTGGGCTCTTACATAAGGATTAAACAAATTACTAGATTTATGATTCTCTCTCTCTACTCTTCATATAATTTACCAAAATAAATTTGTACTTGCAAGCATAACCCACTGCTGAATATAGAATTAATACTATTCATCTAACAACTAGCATGTTTTATTCTCTCCCCAGTGCTGTGTTGATGACATTAATTAGCCTTTTGAAGTAAAATGATACTCCTTGAGTTTCCCCAGCCTTTCTTTGGACTAAATAGGTAACTCTAAATTCTTAAATTTCCATATTGAAGACAAAAACAAATATAATCTCCTCCAAAATAAATGACTAATGCTATAAAAACATCTGAATCAAATTTAAGTATTTCATGCTATTAATATACCGGTCACATTTACAACCATTACAATCTCATTGGTCGGTTGGTGAAAAAATTCATCAATCATGAGAGAGAGAGAATTTGGAACACAGAAATTTGAATAAAGCAGACGACAGAGAGTGTTCGTTTCTTTGTTATGTTATGGAATTACAAGTTTGTAAAAAAGTCAAGATTCAGTTTAGCAAACCAGAGTAATTTTTTATGAAATTATATTACATTTTTTTTTACTACAAATTAAATAAAAATATCATGGCCGCCGGTTGTACAGTGGCGTCCTGGTTAGGGAAGAAGGAAAGGTCACGGGGTCAAAAGAGGAAGGACTGAAAATCGGCCATATTGGTTTTTGGCGGTCAATTCAAACAAAGGAAAAAGAATGAAAATACAAAGGCGTTAGATTTAAAATGCAAAAAGGTTATGTTTAATAAAAACATGTACGGAAAAAAGGGGTACAATGAAAAGGGAATATACGCATATGTAAAAGAGTCAGTGAAAGGTTTTGGTGAGATGATGGTGAAAAGAAAAGAAAAGGCATTTTGCCTTTTAGCCGTTTTTCGTGTTCCGAAATGGATTTTGTAAGGATGCAGCGTAGTTATGCGAACTACATCTTTAGGTGATACTTGCGCCTAATGATGTCTGCCCTCAGCAAAATAAATCGGATGTTAGATGAAAAAGAGGGCTTTTGACAGACAGTAGAGAAAATACCAGGTATGTATACAGATTTCTGGTCAGGAAGGCTTTTAAGGAATTGCTCCGCTAAACCTGATTTTAACAAACTAATTATCGATGGTCGTTATAGATTCTCGGAAGGGCCTATAAATAAGACATTCATTCCTAGTTTGGGCGAAAAGGAATGGAGAAAACATGACCAAAGATTTGCAGTAAAAAGAGACGGCATTTGAAGTAATGTTCGTAGTTAGAAAGTGGGGCCTAAGCGAGACCGAAACATTAAGTGGAAAGAGGAAGAGATGTTTATCTGTGGGGAAAAAAAAAATTTTAATAAAAGATTTTTTTCATTTGTATCGATTATTCCGTTATTTTTTTAAATGTATATTTTTTATTCTTTCTTTATTTCGACTGAAACTTATATAAACAATATTATAACAAGGATGAATAATTAAATATAAATGATGAAAATATATAGTAGGAAAATTTACGCACATGAAACTAATCCATGTTTGTATAACATTTAGATAAAATCATGGACAGGCAACGAAGATTGGAAGTCATAAGGGAGTGAATGATAAAATACTGCTAAGAGCAGAGGCATGAGATAATGGATAATGGATAATCTTAGTTATCAACACCTCACACTCAATTAAAACTTTTATCAATGGTTGCAATTTAAATGCTGAATTATTTCATTTGAAAAAGCTAAACACAGTAAATGTTTCTAAAACTGTTAAATACTCACCCAATCTCATAATTTGTTTGTAAAATGCCAAATTAAAATATTTTAAATTAAAAGGTAAAACAGAAGCATTATTCTTACTTTCTGTAATGTAATGATGAAATGAAAACTTATTTTCATTTCATCATTTTATAAGCATTTAGTGCATTCAGGTTAATTTGAAAGAAGTTCCAAATTTTGATTCATATTTGTATTAGTGATTTGATTTGCAAGATTTTAATTTAACAATTTTCTCAAAATAAATAAAACTGATTTCAAAGTTGAAAAAAAAGGTTTTCATTTTATAGGTGTTCAAGTGTTAATATATATTTATTAAACATCTTAGCTTAGTAGTCTGCAACTATGCTGGTAGGAAGATTGCGTTGTGCTAAGTGGAGTGGAGAGAGGAGCTGCTTGCCTTGAAATTCAGCATTCGAAATCCTGGATTTTCCCCTGATGGTAAACACTGACACCTGTTTAAGAAATACGCAACTATCGCACCCAACAGGCAGGCAGGTTCCTAAAGTGTTATGTATATCTAGACTAACGATAAAGCTAGTATTGAAAATAAAACAGCTCTTCTTCATCTTAGCGAGAATGCCGTAAAGAAAGAATATTTTTTTAGCTTGAAAGTTCATTTAGGCCAAAAATCGTCAACATCTATCAAAATGAATTTTCTTAAATAATTTTTCGTAGTATGTAAAAAACGTAAAATCTACTTTTTATAACATTATATTAAAAATTACGATAACATTTCGAATACTCTAGATCAAAAGTTATGAATAACACGTAACAACAATTTAGTGTATAACTCTCTATTGTTAAAGTTAACATTAGATGCAGTCTATGGAAGAAAGTACAAGTGCGTACGAATCATCATTTCTTCTTGTACTTTCAAAGTGCTTTCTGTTTCAAATATCTTCAAGAATTTAATATATTTGTGACATGGCTTCCTCTCCAAAGAAAAGACAAGTAGCCAAACAACAGGCAGAAAATGGTATCCCGTTAAAATCAATTTTATCAAGAATCTTCACACCTGAAGCAACGTGGCCTGATAAGGTAAGTGGAAACTGAAAGGAAACTAGGCAACAAAAATGATATAATGCATGCAGGGTTGTTATTTTCTAATTGTTTACTTCGTTAGCAACAAAATTAAAAAAATAGCGCTCTCTGGAACGTTATTTATGCTAAAAGTTTTTTAAAAAATCTGAGTCCCATTTTCCAACTGTGGGTATTATTTTTCAATTATTTTCACACTTTTAGTTTTCTTCTACGAGAATCGAATACCTTATATGGAGTACTGATGTAGTCTTAATTTTGATTCGAATGTTTATGTTAATGGTTCTCTTATCTACAGATACATACATTGTTGGTTTTAACTCAACCTCAGGTAGCGATGTGACAAAAAATTCCAACCCTCTAGTCCCGCCCGAATTAAGAGCGAAATGATGTTTTATCCTGCAATAGTTGAAATCACGTTCAACGAATGAGAAACCAAACGATTTAATTTGTTTTTTTAACACTTATCCACTTAAAAAAAAAAAAATACGGTAACACACAAATCAATTTGGTCACTTATTTGCGATTATTTGATATACATCTTCTTTGTAGAGCCAACTAAATACTGAAGCAGCATTTATTCTATTTTTTTCAGTTCACACTCGAATCTTTCAAAATGCGCTTATGTGGAAAAAGATTAATGAAACAATAAAATAATCCCTAGTCCGCGCGTTGTAATAGGGTTCCGTAGGAAATTTTGTTGTCTAATGAAACCAATTATTGAACATGCTAGAGGAACCTTTTTTGAGTCAAAATAACTTGGGTAGACATTCCACGTCAGTTGCGAAAAGATTTAGGGCCATTTTTCATAATGGCGGATTTCATTAAATATGGGCATATTGTATATCGTTGGAAAGGAAATTACATGCTGAGTAAAGTTTACAAAAGAATCCTATGCCTCAGCAAGTCATTTTGAGCTATTTACAATCAAATGTCATAAACACTTGTTTTATAAATGAAACACCTGTGTGGACTGTTAGCTATGACGTAGAGGAGATAATTTTCATGGCCTATTGCCAACCCTTCCACAAAATTTCATTGAAATTGATTGAGAACTTTTGGAAATACTATGCGGACAGATAACTACAAGTACTACAGTACTGTAGGAGACTTCAGAACAGGGTCACAGCAGGAACAGGGAATGACTTCAAAACGGTATAAGAGTCAATTATGGGACACACGGGTTAGTTACCATACGCATGTTGCAATCAAAAGTCAAGCCAGCCTGTTCACGCCTTTTCCCAGCGACAATCAGCTGCAAACTGCCTTTGCCTCCTCTTTTGTGCTTAATATAGTCGCAATTCCTGCATTCAAGATTGGTAAGCCGTTAAAAATGGCTTCCTGCATGCGCATGCGTTTCTCGGACATGCATGCAAGACACAAACACGATCTCTTTGACCGAATGACTTTTGAATTCATCACACTACCCCCTGATCTCACGATAACAGAGGTGACAGCTCAGGGCTGGTCTCTTATGTCTGGCAACGGAGCAGCCTCCAGTTCAATCGCCCTCTCGTTTTTTGATGTTGTGCCAATCTTTCACATGGCGTGGTGTGCCATTAACAAGGATGAGAGTGGACTGCTGATTCCAGTGACGTGGCCCATCCCAAACTTGGATTGCACCGACCCGTGGGTTTTTTACCCAAATTAGATGCCTCACTCTGTACTGTCCTTGTATCTCTTCGCGTTCAGGCGGGGATGTAATGTCAATGTCCTTCAGCCGGTAAGTGTGTACCATGTTGGCTGGTGCAGCTAAATTGACATGTCTTACATTTGTAAAAAAAAGTAATGTTAGCGCTTATTTTATTCTAATAAATAAATACATCTATAAAATTAACATTTCCCTACCATGATTTGAAATAATTTTTTATTTATTATATATACAATATAAAAGTTGCTGTAATCCTCTTCAGTCGGGATAGAAGTAGGAGTGAAGTTTGACCCTGCAGTAGCCTGTCTTGTTATATTTATTTTACTCCATTCAAATAAATTGATTTTAAACAAAACTGAAAACTTATCAGTAAACTGTAGAGCTGCAACAATTAACAGATTATTTAACTATTAAATTAATTGCCAACATAGTCTTCTATGTATTGTGAATAAACAGAATATCTTTGGGTTGTGGACAAGACATTTAAGGATGTCATCTCGGGCTTTGGAAAACGGTGATAGACAATTTTCATCATTTTCTGACATTTTACAGAACATGTAGAACACATTTTATAAACAACTAGTTGATTAATCGAGAAAATAATTAACAGATTAATTGATAATGAAAAGAATTGTTAGTTGCAGCCCTAGTAGTAGTAAACTGTAAAAAAAACACTGAATTAAGAACAAATAAATTGGAGAACCCAAATTATCTGTTTCATTCTCAGTTCTCTGTCTTTAAACCAGGGTTTCCAGATAGTTGGAGACATTTCTGGCCCAAAAATGGCCAAATGCCAAAATTGTTTATAAAACATTGAAATACTGCACTACACTCCAAACATAAGAATTTATTAAAAATACTTCTACAATAAAGTTAGCTTACCTCAATCAATCCTATATTTCAAAGTCTTAAAGCAAAGGTCCCCAAAACTTTTTAGACCCCTTCTCATGCAATCCCTGATTCCTCATCAACCTCCAGGCAGGTACAAAAAATACTACTAAAAATAATACTTAAGTAGATGTGCAGTTTTAGACATGGTTTTGTTTCATTTA
>VCCN01004787.1:149515-173689 GCA_006491835.1 Architeuthis dux
TTAGCAGTCGCTCACACCGACATAAGTGAGCCGCATTATATTGATGCCTAAAATACGAACATGAAAATGGAGAAACCAACAAAGTGTAGGATAAAAGACTCCTGCCTACCATCTGACCTTCGTTAGCTCAGTCGGTAGAGTAGCACTGCGTATAGGTGGCTCCAGGTTCGATACCCGCACGGAGTTCGTTTCTTTATTCACATTTATGATTTAGGTCGCTCGTTTAGCAGTCGCTCACACCGATGCCGGGCAAATATAGGCTCTCACTAATAATTATCATATATAAATATATATAGTTGTGAACTGTCAGTCTTTCTGACATAACATACAGGTAGCGAGGAATGGGGTAATGTGAATACACGAACATCAAATAGCTGTTCTGCTGTGTGTGTGTGGCTGCTGATAATATAACTATTACTGCTGATGGAGATGCGTCAATTTTGTTTTTTACTTGAAATGAATACAAGAAATTTGTTGACAATACCTTTCAAATTAACGTGTAAACATATTGACAAAGCATTAAGCATGTCGATAGCAAAGCACCAGCATTTATTAGTATCTGAAAGTGTTTGCTTGGTTTGACTATGCAGCAAAATAAATTTTTTAAAAACAATCTGAAACAACAAAACCTTTGTGAAGACAATATTCATGAAGCTGTGAAGTATTCAATGATGGTAATTTCTTTTCATTAAAAAAGTATTTGGTGAATGAATTCTACTTTAACATTTATTTTAATACCATTTATTATAGCTAATTTCTCCTTATTGGTCTGTTTTCTTTTCAGCTTTTTTCTCATCAACCTAGGTATCATCTACATGTACTACAGTACTTTTCAACGTGTTGAAGATGAAGAATATGGTGGCTCTTCAGAAATTTTGAAAGAAGGGCTGATGACATCTTTTTCATCATTTCTAGTTAGTATAAAATGTTTACAATTATCTCAATGTTTTTAATACTTATAAATTTGATATTTTTCACACTTTAAATTGATTTGAATGTACTGTTTCCTTCAAGTTTTAATTTTATCACAAGTAATTCTGAGCAAAGCTCGGGTCTACGGTTGACTGTGTGGCAAATGTGGTTGATAAAATGAGTTCCAAGAACGACGACAATCAAAATATATGCACTGTTTTAGCTTGAGATCACATTTTTGTTTCAATCGACAGCAGCCAACGCTGATGATTGAAATTTAGTATGGCGAAGAGATTAGATCGATCTCTCTCAGACAAGATGTTTTCTTGTCTTCTATATTGTAGAGATTTCTTTCACTAGGCTCCCGTATTGAAGAGATTTTTTTTCACAAGTCTCCAGTAAAATTGTACAGAAATCTTTGGCAATAGCCAGTTTCACTTTGCTTGGACCAGTAATTTATAATAATTTACCTGTGTTAATTTATATGCTTTTTTCTGCACTACATAGGTGTCCAATTAAGAACTAAAAAAATGTTAGATTTGTGGAAATAGATTAAGATGAATGATTATGTAATCACATTTGATTACATCAAGTAGAAAATTGCAAAGCATCATTCTACATGCAAAAAATGTTAATATCACCAATAATCTAACTTAAAAATATAACACTATTACTCTATCTCTGCACTTGGTATGGTATGTGTCAATTGAGCCCTAAGGTATAAGTCACAATTCTGGAGGAATATACAATCATCTAGATTTTATGGCACAAATAAACAAAGAAAGAATGAGATATCAGACTTACATAAACTTTATTCTGACTGGCATTTGAAATTGTACAACTCCCAACTATTATCAGTGCACATGTTGGGAGGTAAAGTTCAATTTACCCATGGACCATGGAGACTCACCTTGAACAGCAAGTTGAGGTGAATGCTGAATCAAGAATGATAGAATAATAAAGAGTCCACAGGAAGTACACGATTTCCATCATAAGACGTTTGTGTTCCTCATGGCCCCTCTTGCCTTATTCATTAGACAAAGCTGTCAAGCACTTGATATACCCTTACAATTTCCACTTTTAGGGGGTACAGCACTTTCATCTACATAACTTTAGCAAATATCTGTTTTGTCTAAATCACTTTGGTCTAAAATCACTAAAATATCTGCATTTCAATGACCATGACCAACCATTCGACAAAATGTCATTGAAATTCATTGAACTTTTTGAGATACTGTTGGGACAAAAGTGATTTTAGATCAAAGTGAATGAAAAGATAAGTTGAATGAAAGATGAAATTTTGGGGTGAATCCAGGGAGCAAAGAAAAGTAAAGGTTATAAACAAAAAGCAATTATTTATTTACCAAAACGTTTACTTTTAAAAATTGTGTCACCTTCAAATTCAATGTTTTCAGCTACAAGCTTGTCATATTCCGGAAACATATGTGAAATCAATACTTTCAAAATATCTTCCAAATGTTTGTCTATTAAAAAAGAACATTACTTGCTCTTATTCATGTTCATGATGGTGAAGGTTTGTTCACATATAGAGGTACTACCAAGAATACTGAACATTTTCATTGCAAGTTGGATAATATTTTGGTATTTTTCACTGTCCAGACTTCTGTAGAAGTCTTTCGAACTGCTTTCTCTGTGTTTTGTTTAGTAAACAGACTAAGCTTGAAGTTCAATAACCTCCAGTTGGAATATTGATAAATAAAGTTGTGATCTGTGGTTAAATAATAGTTAGGAGAAATGTCCACATGTGGAAAAGTATTCACGGTTGCCAAATAACACAAAAGTTGCTTCTTATTTGTAGTAAGGTGGTTCTTTCGTCACAGTGTGCGAAGGTTCGAAAGTATCCCTTCAGTGTGCTCGCTACGGTGGAGAATGACCAAAGAGAGACAGTGACGATGAGTGCTACTACTTATGGTCCGTTGGTGATCAACATTTTTTTAAAACAAGCTAAAATATTAAAATAGGGGAGAGTGTGGCTAGTTGTTACCTTTTGTAGTTTTTTATGGGGTAAAATCGTAACTTACAGACATTTCTGCTGTGAGAAGGTCATTATGTTTATTTTCATAACCACCAAACAGAAAAATGATACATTGCTTCATTCTCAAAATATAACAAATTACTGTTCAAGGTAACTTGTCCGTATGTCATGGGGTAAGTTGTTAATAATAATAAAAAATATAACAAATTCCTTAGCAGACTACTTACTTAGGGCTTCTTACAATTTTACCATTTTTTGCCACCCATTCAGAAGCTTCGCAAAATAACTTGAAACAATTTCTTCAGTTAAAAGTTTATAATGTTTATCATAAACATTGAACAAAAAAAAATTCTCTTATTCACAGATGTGGCATAAAGAGTCTTCCCCATCTGTACATTCCTTATGGGCCCAATTTGGGTCTGGTTCATCTTCTCGAACGTTGATACGTTTCATACTTTATTATTTACAAAAAACACTGGTTAACCTTTTTTTTTCTAAAATTACATATCTTGGCGAAAATTTATGAAATATAATTTATGTATTTACTTCTATTTTTCTTTTATGAATTCTCATATTTATTTTTTCGCCATTTCTATTTTATTAAAAAAATTTTGAAATTCTTAAAAGTTTAATTATTTTGCAAGTAATTGTTTGTGCTTTCATAAAGTTATTTTTCACACCTGCTGCCACTCAATATTAAAAATTTCATAACTTTTTGGCAAAATAATCTGTGCTGTCCAATGAATAACAATTCTACACAGCTAATAAAATTCATTTTATTGTAAATACTCAATCAACAACAACAAATCCTTTTTTTTCTTTCTTTCATAAATCACATACGGACACATGATCGTACATAAAAACCTTTTTTCTTTCTTTATAAATCTTATACACGTTATATATTGTAAATACTAAAATTATTGTAAATAAATACCACATTTACAATAGATGCTTTTTTTTCCCCCCTCATAAATTGTAAACATTAACATACACCCATATTGCACTAATTTTAGAAGAAGAAAAGTGTTTTTTGTAAATAATAAAGTCTGAAAAAATGGCCTGTTTAGTAACCAATCAACATTTGGGGAAAATCTAGTTTGGGAAGATGAATGCCACCCGACGAATCTTTACAATTAATATACTGCGCCAGTTTTCACCGGATGCAAAACACCAATCTTTTGTAGCCTTTTTCCCATTTCCAGCAGACTTCTGAATCTGTTTAATGTCCACCTTCCTTTGGCAGGTTTTGTCTTTTTTTTTTCTAGTGACTCTTGTAATTTCATCTCAGGTGTGGCATTTCTGTTGCTACCATATTGCATCTTTCTTGGACTAGCCTTTCTAAATGGTTGCAATGCCTTCGGTCTTTTGATTATGCCTGTTGCTTTTTGTCCAGTCATATTTTTTTAAGGGGCATGTTGTTACAAGGTGTAACAACTAGCCCCAACCCAACCATTTTGTTTCCCGACGTAATTTAGGCCATACAATCGAAATCTAGGAAAACAAAGTTTACACACAAATCAAGCCCTCAGATAATCAAACGAATTTTGTTGAATTGTGGTTTCTACAAAGTCTATAAAATTTTTTGTAGATGACAGAATACTTAAATGTGTCAAAAATCTTTTTTTACAAATTTTTTAATTTTTTTTTTTTATTCTGGAGAGTGTTGTCCGTCGTGGCTTCCATCCTCTCACAATATGATCAATGTTGACGCCTGACCATGATGAGAATCTGAATGCCATCTGTCATCACTTATTGAATCTGACAGTGCCCCTGTATACAACTAGCCCCGCTCTCCCTACTACAAATTTCTACTGTAAATAACATTTTCTTTAATTTTAATGATTCATTATATTTTTGTAAAAAAAAAATCATTAAAATCCTACAATTAGCTTATTCTTAATAACTTTGTAGGGAGATCTGAAAGCTTGGGAAGTGAAAACATGACCAAATATAGTGTTAATAATACAGAAAAATCTTTATTATTTTATTCTTTTTTTTTTTTTTTTTCAATTACTTAATCTGTTTTCTATCATTTATAGGATTTTTAAGAGGGTACATAGAGCTATGCAGGTAAGAGTGATCAATGGGTAAATAAATAATATGAAAAGAGTAATAGAGGTATGAGCCCGATCCCTAAATAAGATAGGTTTTTTCAAGGGGTTTCCGTCTGAGAAAATATATGATCTTTAATATTTGTTTTGTAAGGTTCTATCTAAGATCAAACCGCAAATGCACAACTACAACTGGAGATGCAGGAATGCCAGCCAATCATAGATTTTGACTGTATCTGTCTTTAGTCTATATAAAGATGTTCATTTCAAACAACTTTTGCAAGAACACTTTAAAGGCATTCTGCCTTTTTTTTAAGTGCTGTCGTAATATAAGGTTTTACCCATTTCAAAAAAGATATTTAGTAGAGAATAAATTATCAATAATAAATGTATATTGAATTTAACATTAATGTAAAATGTAAAATTGTCCCAATTGGACATTTTAGTTTCAATATTTATAAAGTCTTACATATGTATAGAAATTCTTCAGGTTTTCAATGTCATACAACATGAAATAAGCACACAAAATCATAGTAAAAAAATTGTAAATTTAAAAAATGGTGCATCATTGAAACTTTCATAAAATATTTGCACTATTCATTTTTAATTTTTGCTATGTGATCATTTGTTTTTTAAACTAATATCTGAGTGAGCTTTACTGTGGGAAAAACTTTTTAAAAAATTTGTATCTTGACCTCAAAATAAGTTGTTTTATTACATAACCAAATTAAATTCTCCATTTCTTTTTTTTTTCAGGTTGTGTGGATTGTATTATATTCCAGTTTATATTCAGACTTATAATGAAAGTGTCTGCTATTAAAAATTGTCAACTTACCATACAATTGAGAACAAAAGGAAAAATCCTGCCAAGTAAAGGGTGAAAAAATATCAACATAATATTGATCTGGATTAAAAAAGATTTTTTATTTCACAAGGAAGTCTCCTACAAACTTTGGATTGACAAATCATCATCATTCTCTGGCATCGTTGCAATTTATATCTTTCTAACAGATCAATAAAATTTGGCTGTTTATAAGCTTCAGGTCATTGAGGAGAAAAAAAATTATTTGAAGAGAAATTCACAATAAAAATGAAATTAAAATTTCCCTATTTGTTCTGTTTTCTAAAGAAAGTTAAAAGCACTTTAAAAGCGAGGTGAGATTTATTTTGTTGCAAATGATATATTTTATTGTCTTATTTTCTTTCACAATATATTTTGTTTATTCAGTTATGCAAATTGCTCTACATTATTTCACGTTGGATACATCCTCAATAAAAACAAAAGTTCTTTCAAATATAATTTAATTTGCAATATTTAATAGTTGTTTAGACTATCTTCATTTTGATTATTTATTTTCATAACATTTTTCTTGGTCGGTGGACTATGTCATGTTGTCAAAGTGGTTCTTGCTGACTCCTTCAGCACTGCCTTCATTTCAAGTGTTTTTCTTTTATCCTTTTTCATTATTTTGTATGTATGTGTGAGAGCATTATTTAGATCAATGGTCTTTTCACCTTCTGGAATGTCCCACAGGTGTTTTGTAATTATGTTTCTTTATGATTTTCCTCTGAAAGCTCTGTGGGTTCTTTTTGAGTATTGGCTCTCATATTGTATTAATTTCTACACTGGGCTTGCTTACAGGATTCTTTCTTTGATTTTCTGTATTTTCGATTGTGTGTTACCGGGGGTGATATTTTTTCTTCAATATGTGACTTGTGATCTCTAATTTTATGGTCTACCCATTGTTTATAGGGTTCCCACCCGTCCTGGAAAATAGTTGACCAATTTTCCAGTCATGGAAAACACTCAGAAAATAAGTAACATGTCTTGGAAAATCTTGTGTTGTCCTGGAAAATTATTTCAACATTCTCCTATTTTCCGGTTATACATTTTGTTCCCTTCTGTCCTTCTGGTGTGGGTTTGTCAAATAAAGATATTTTTCATTTATTTTTTATTCAATGAAGTATTATAATCATTATTATTAATTTTTATGACTCCTTTTTACCTTTTCTGCAAAAAAAGTATATAAATCCTGTTGTGAATTACAAATAGCAAACCATTAAGTTGAGTTTGAGAGTTATCGCCCTTGGTCACTCAACAGTAAAAAAGTTAAGATGCCATCATAAACTGAGTAGCAGAGACGGAAGTGTAGGATCAGACTTTTCAGTGGGAGATTACTGAGGTTAATTCAAAACACAAAATTGACGACGAGGATGTCTTGGAATGAATCAAGAATGGGACAGTGACGATAAAGATTGGAAAAATTACGTGGAACGATTGGAAGTTTTTTTTTGTTTTTTTTCAGCCAACAATGTAATCACAATGGTAAATAGCAAGCAATACTATTGTCTGGAGTTGGAGCAAAACATTATGCTGTTCTTTGAGGTCTTGCTGATAATAGACTGTGTGAAAAGATGTTTAACTCATTCGTCCATAAAAACGTCTCGGCATGATAAAAAAAATTTTCTTGTGCCTTGAATACACCTGACGGCATGATAAAATGTTTGCATTCTTTCCCTGAACACAACTACTGATTAGTCATATTAGTGGTCTGTAGGGGGTCCCTTAGAATCTCAACCAATCAAAATGAAGCTTACAAACCCATATGGGAATACCGTTAACCTATTTTTCCCTTCATTTAACCCGTTAATGATAAAAGTAATGTACAGGAATTTCAAATCTCATGTTATTCGGAATTTGACAAACAAAAACTTTTTTAAAAATTGATAAAAAAAAATATGTCTAAATTTAAATAATGACAATGCCAATCAATCGATAATAATAACTTTTTCAATTAACTTTTTGCTGGTTTTATTTCACCAGACTTAGAAGTGGTACATTGGGTATAATCACTGAAAATTTAGTAAGTGTACATTTAATATTAAAAGAGGTATAGCAATTTATTTACTGCCCATTGTATTTTTTTTGGTCAGCAACAGGCTGTTAGATGAAAGGTGTTAGGCAGCCAGGGAACTTATCAAATGTCTCTTAGGGAGGAAAGAGTTAAAGAACTGTCAGCTCATGAACAGATACATCTATCCTGTTTCCAATGAAATTCATGAACGTTTTCTGGAGTTTTTTATAAAAAAAAACACTGGTGTTGCTGTCCATTAGCCAATATGCTGTGACACTCAGAAAATTGTCTGCAACATGCGATTTTGAAGACAAATGGTGAAGCCATGTGGAATAGCAGACATTGATGTATCATATGAAGGATGCAAGAGTCATCTGTTGTTGTTGGTTGTGGAAGGTGAGGTTCCCACATTGCTTTGCAGAAAGTGAAATTAGATTGGAGAGCCTTGTTTCCTTAAGTTGAATATGTTCCATTGAAATTGAAGGAGTTACTGGCAAAGTTTGATTCAGTGTTTAGCAAAGAGCTAGGCTGTTTAAAAGATTTTAAGGTGAAGATACCAGTTGATAAAGCAGCAACACCACGGTTCTGTAGAGCTCACCCTGTACCTTATTCACTAAGGGACAGAATTGAGAGGGAATTACATTGACTACTGAGACATGGTATTATAAAAAAAGGTTGAATATTCTTGTTGGGTTGCATCCGTTGTACCGGTGCCTTAAGACAAAGGGGGGGAAACTGTTTGATTATGTGGGCATCATAAACAGGTCTGCAGCATGTGACTTGTATCCAATACCATGAATGGAGGACCTTGAAAGGAGGGGGAAAATTTAGTGAGCTCGATTTGAGTCAAGCTTATCAGCAACTCGAGTTAGATGAGGAAACGCAAGAACTGCTAACTATTAATACTCATCATGGCCTGTACCAACTGACTTGCTTACAATTTGGCGTACACAGTGCAACCTGTATTTTTCAACGTGAAATGGATAAGCAATTGAGAGACATTCCATTCTGTAAAGTAAGGGTGGATGATATTTTGGTTTGGGGGAGTGATGATACTAATCACCTTATGAACCTTCACAAAGTGTGTCAGTATTGGATGAGGCCAGACTTAAGTTAAAAAGAGCTAAATGTCAGCTTCTCCTTCCAGAAGTGACTTATATTGGCTTTATAATCTGCAAGGTGGGTATAACTCCACTTCCAGAGAAAGTTGCTGCAATTCCAGAGGTCCGTACTCTCAGAACATTACTGAGTTGAAAGCTTATCTTGGGGCTTTGAACTACTACAGTCATCATTTGTCCAATTTGTCAACTATAATTGAGCCACTGCATCACAGAAGGAGAAAGCTTGAATGTGGGGTGCAGATCGGAAAAAAACCTTCTGAACTACCAAGAAAATGCTGTGTTCTGCACCTTTGTTGACACATTTTGACCCTTCCAAACCAATTATTGTACATGCAGATGCTTCTCTTTATGGGATAGGAGCTGTGATGTCCCATAAAATGGATGACGGGAGTGAAAAGCCGGTGTGTGTTACATATCATGCACATTATCCGATGCAGACAAAAGTATGCCCATATTGAAAAGGAAGGGCTGGCACTTGTGTTTGCCATAAAAAAAAAATCCATCAATACCTGTTTGGCAATTTATTCACTCTGTGCACTGACCATAAACCACTCCTGGGACTGTTTGGTGAAAACAAACCAATTCTGTCTCTTGCTGCTGCCCGTGGAATAACGTTTGGCACTATTCTTAGCAGTGTATGAATATAAATTAGAGTAGTGCGCTAGGCGCTCTAATGGTAATGCTGACCATCTTAGTCGCCTCCCTATTAATGCCCTCGTGGAGGATTTTTTTAAGTCCAGTAAAAAGTGAACATGATGGATTTACTTACTTCTTCAACAGTCACAGGGGAATTATGTTCAGAAACCAGAAATGACCCTACGCTGAGTAGGGTACATGAAATGATCATGAATCGTTGGGGGAATCACAATAAAGGTGTTGCAAGAGCTTCATCAGATCCATTTAGGAATAGTATGCATGAAGACTCTTGCTCAATGCTATGCATGGTGGCCAAACATGGATGCTGATATTGAAAGGACAGGCAAGGCTTGTGAAGTATGCATCCAGCGGAAAAATAGTCCTAATAAAGCTCCCATTCATAGCTGAGAATATCAGACCTGGGAAAGAGTGCATGTGGATTTTGCTGATCCATATGTTCCTGATTGTTGTAGATGCGTACTTGAAATGAGGTTAATTCAAAACCCATGTATAATAATTTGTCTGCTGTCCAAGCTACAATTGAGAAGGTGAGAGGAATCTTCGCCGTGCATGGTGTGAGGAGTTCAGGATGTTTATGGAGTTCAGCACATATTTACGGCTCCATATCAACCCTCCTCAAATGACCAGGCTGAACATACTGTTTGCACCTTCAAAGAGGCGATAAAGAAGATGAAAGTGGACAGCAGGGGGACACTTGAAACTAAAGTGGGCAGGTTCTTGTTCCCATTCAGAATCACTCCGCATTTAACAACTGGAGCTTCTCCTGCTGAATTGTTGAATTTTGGAGCTGGTGAACGTTGGATGGAAGGCACTATACAACAACAGTTAGGAGTTGTAAATTATGAATTAAGGGTAGGTGGAAATGTAATGAGACAACACATAGAACAACTTCTGAAACCTATACCCAAGTCAGTTGAGGTAGTGGTGCCAAATGTTCCTGCTGATACAACACCTGCGGTTCCTATGGTTTCTCGGACATCTGAAATTCCTGTTTTACCTAGAGGGTCAGTTCCTACCGACATCGGTTTCTCCCAGAACTTTGCTAGTTGAGTTGCAAACGTCACCATGATTTGATGAAAACGTGTCTGGGAGCTTTTAAGTGATGATCAGGTGTTGTGAATTATAAATAGCAAACCAATAATCTTTGAGTTGGGAGTTATTGCCCTTGGTCACTGAACATAAAATGAGTAGCAGAGAAGGAAGTGTAGGATCGGACTTTTCAGTGGGAGTTTACTGAGGTTAATTCAAAACACAAAAGTGGAAGGGAAGCTTTTTTTTACTGTAACTTTTAGTCAGGCTGGTTAAAAGAATAAAAAAGCAACTAAAAAAATTGGTAAAAGTAGTCATAAAAATTAATGATTTATAATACTTCATCGAATATAATATAAATGAAAAATATCTTTATTTGATGACCCCTATTTTCCTTTAGCTGAGAAAGAACTACTAGGCTAGAGGTCCCCAACCCTGTGCCTGCGAGCACCATGATGTTTTTGCGTGTGCCAGCTACCATAATTTTTAAAAGAATTACATATTTTGAGTGCATAACCCTCTTTTTTTAGGCCATGGCAAGGTTGGCGGATTAAAACCTGACTGTAAAGTTAAACAATATATGAAAAAAGACAGCCAAAAATATTTAAGTATGGTTCTGATACTTATGTTGCAAAGTGTATCGACTTTACATATTGCAGACTATCGGTGTGTTGTGCAGTGTCATTGAAAGTACTATGCAAAGTCAATAGATTTGCCTCTGCACAAGCTATCTGCAATCACCACTGATGGGGCACCAGCAATGGTTGGTAATAACAAAGGATTTGTTGCTCTCTGCAACAAAGATGAATCCTTTCCAAATTTTGTATTGTACCATTGCATTATCCACCAAGAAGTTTTGTGTGCTTCTGTTTGCACACATAATGGATGTAGTAATTAAAATAACAAACTCTATTAGAGCAGCACCTTTTCATGACTTTACTAGAAGATATTGAAAATAAACAATCTGACCTTATTTTACATACAAATTGAAAAGAAAAAAAATGATCAAAACTTTTATCAACTATGTGACTCTTGGTGGATTTGGGATTTCTCTCAGACATCACAGAAAAATATTGCTAGAATGATAGGCTTTATATATTCAAAAATAGTTTTATGGATTTCTCACCTGAAGAGGAAGTCTTTCACACATTTCCCAAATATGAAGAAAATGATAGGTGGCAGTGACTTTAACCCATTACCATTTTTAATCTACTTTCAATTGCTTTAGGAGCAGTTAAAAAAAAAAATGTGAATGTTTTACTATCATGGAGCCAATGATCACTTTTTTATTAAATCCTATTACTTGCAATGTAAATATAACAAATATAGCTACAGCCATTGGAAGACTCATTCAAGTAAAAACAGAAGATCTGGAACTAGAGATTTTGGAATTGAAAAATGACATTTTGCTAAAGTCATTTATAACTGACGAGAACCTTTGGAATTTGGTTGTAAGAGAAAAATTCCTTTTTCTGAAAAGTGCAGCATACAAGATAAAAATCGCTTTTCAAATCCACCTACCTCTGCAAATCATTGGTTTTGACTATGAATATCATAAAATCAAAATACAGATCTTGTCGTACTGATGAGCATCTTGATTGTTTACGAACAGCAATATCATCCTACTCTCTTAACTATGAGGCATTGGTTAATGACGTTCAGTGCCAAAAAATCATATTAACTGAGATTTTCAGGAAGTTTTGTTGCATAGAAATATACATTTTATATAGGAAAAAAGTTTTATTTGTACCGTATGATTATTTTATATAGGCATTCATTTTTTTGCATTCTGTTCATTATCAAGTCAACTGTAAATTTGCCTTGAGATTACCAAAAACATTTGCACAAGAACAAAAAGATTATAATTATTTAGATTTATTTGGCATTACTTTATTATTTATATATATATTTATATTGCCAAAAAATAAATTAGACTGCTGCAATGCAAAGAATTTGGGTCCTGAGATGCTAGGTAATTCAAAATTTTACAGGGCTTTGCCCCATGGCCACATTCAGGGGACTTACAGTCCCACTGCATTTGCTTTGGTTACCTCTTGGCATCCTCAAACATTTTCCCTTTGTTACGGCCCTGTTTATGCATTATTTCACAGAACATTTATTAATTTTGTTTTGGGTTTATTTGAATTAATTTTTAGTGTATTATGCTCATTATTTTACATAAGTGGCTACATGTTATATTGCTGATTATATTCATTATTAAGTCAAACTACAAACATGCCTTGATTTTTTTTCCCATAATAATATAACATTTTTTAAAACTTTAAAAATTATTTTTGTGCATCGTCTTAAATAGGAATTAAATATTATTAAGCATGTTTTTTATTAAGTCCAAATATAAACTTAACTTGAAAAGCAAATGGTGCCCGCCGCACTATTGGTAATCGTGAAAGTGCTCTTTGACACAAAAAGGTTGGGGACCCCTGAGCTAGATCATCACTGGAAATGTCCTGGAAAATGATCTCTAGAAAAGAGTGGGAACCCTGGATTACTACCACCTGGCAAAAATTATGGAATCGGCACACTTAGAGGATGTTCACCCAGCTTCTTTTTTTTTACTTCACAGCAAATAAACAAATCAAGTTTTGTTTAATAGCTTATCATTTTGGCTTCATGAAATATACTTTAAAAAAGTTAGATTGAATTATTCGCATTTCTTTTTCCAGATCAAATAGAGGAAAAAATTATGGAATCACCTTGTAATTTGCATTTCTAAAACAAATACCAGCACAAATCTAAATGTGCAAATTAGGCTACAGTTAAGAGAGTACTTTCAGACCTTAATGAGCTGTTGGACTGGGATAATTGAAAGGAAATATGGCTTCAGCTAGAGAGCACTCAATTGAAATAAGTAAATCCAGCGTGGAGTGTGGCAAAAGATGTTGGTTGTTCCCAGTCAGCTGTGTCTAAAATGTGGTGCAAGTATGAACAGAATGGGGAGGTTATAAAGGAATCTACATACAGGTAGACCCCAGAAGACATCAAGGCATCAAGATAGAAAACCCAAAGCCATATGCCTTGAAAATAGTCAATGTTTGTGACAGAACTAAGAAATTAGCTGAATAAAATGGAATTTACATACAAAAAAGCCAAACAAAACACCATAACTAACACCTAAACAGAAGAAAAGGTTACAATAGGCTAAAGAGAAGCAATCATGTGTGGATGATTGAATGAAAGTGATATTCAGCGATAAATCATGAATCTGCATTGGCCAAGGCAATGATTTTCTGCTGCCATTGCAATGAAACATGAAGATGACTGCCTGAAGAAAACAAGCAAATTTCCCGACTTATTTATAATATGGGGTTGCATGTCAGGTAAAGGACCAGGGGAGATGGCAAACATTACCTCAACAGTCAATACTGGTATACATTGAAATTTGGGACACTTTTCTCATTTCATCAATAGAAAATAGGGTTGGTGATGTAGTCATTTATCAGGATGATAATGCATCTTTCCACAGAGCAAAGAGTGTTAAAGCTTTTCTTCAGGAAAGGGATATAAACTCAATGGCATGGCCAGCAAGTAGTCCGGATCTCACTCCGATTGAAAATTTATGGTGGAATTTAAAAAAAAAAAAAAAAAAAAAAAAAAAAAAGGTCCATGACAAGGCTCCATCCTACAAAGCTGATCTGTCAACCGTTATTAGAGAAAGTTGGAACCAGGTTGATGGAGGATATTGTTTTTCATTTGTGAAGTCCATGCCTCAAAGAATACAGGCCGTCATAAAAGCCTGAGAAGGAGCAGCAAAGTACTAATCATGATTTTATTTGGTCGTTGATTCCATAATTCTTTCCTCTACTTTTGATCTGGAAAAAAAAAGATGCCAATAATTTAAATTTTTTAATCTAATTTGTTTGAGTTATATTTCATGAAGCCAGAATATCAAGCTATTAAACAAATATTGTTTTGTGTCATATCTGTGATTAAAGTCTTATGGGTGGGATGACTAATTTCCCCCTTATAGTCTCAACCATATCTGCATTAGTTGTTGTACAGATTAGTGATGCTTTGATTTTGTATTTAGCCTTTATGCTTTTTCCCCCTCATAAAAGACAATTTTCTCTATGATATATGCTTTTACCTGTTTCTTTTTTTTTCTAGTATTTTTCTTTGGCACACAAATTGCCCCATTGTCTAAAAAGTTGTAAAAGCTTTTTTTTTTTTGTAGAATCTTTTCTACAAAATGGCATTCTTTGAAAAGATAAGAGGCTATTGACAAAAGTTGTAAAAGCTTTTTTTTTTTTTTTGTAGAATCTTTTCTACAAAATGGCATTCTTTGAAAAGATAAGAGGCTATTGACATTTTTCAGAGTTTAAATACCCTCACACCCCGTTTTAAAATTTTATGTACAACAATATGGAGACATATCCCCCTCACCCCAACTGGAGATTGAAAGCTTGTGAATGGTGGTGGTGAACCAGATTAGTATTTCATGTAGATGTCTTCTCTCAGTCAATGGGAAAGAAAGCTCTACACAGCTCCCTAACTGATGAAGGAATGTCCAACACACAGTAGTTAAATGCTGGGGGAAAATGTTTGCTATTTTAGGTTGAATACTCATTTGTATAGATTTTCAGTTGCTTATTAGTTCTGTATAATTTAATGACATGGTCGAAATTTCTGATTATCACACGATTCCATGTTCAACATAGGTAATCATGAAAATAATAGAGGAAAAAAAACAAAAAAACATGCATGCAGTAAAGACATTTCAATAATGAAAAAGGCTTTGGGAAGCTTATAAAGAAAAAGAAAGAAATTTCCACTATAGAAGAGATTTAAAAGTTCTAAATAGGATTTTTTTTAGTGTGGGGGGAAAAAAAAAAAAATAAAAAAGGGAAAAAGCTTCCTCTAATGAAGAAAAGCCTGCCCCATCTTTTTAAAAAATCCAATAAGGTATGAAAACAGTCTTAGGTCTTTTTCCGCAGAAAAGAATGTATTTCAAGTATAAAAAGGGGGAAGATTTTTGAGTGTAAAAAATATGAAAAGAAGACTAACTTGTGCTAAAAAATGGATTTTATTATGAAAAAGAGCTTTGAATGCCTCTGAAAAACTTTGTCGGTTGTTATCTTGTTGAAATATCTAACTCTCTTCAAGCTTCAACTGTAGCACTGAAGAGAACAAATTAGCTTCCAAAATACTGATACATCACTCCATTCATGGTTCCTTCAATCACGGGAAGTACCCCCTACTATTGAAAGAGCCCCCCTGTGGGGATGGGGTTTTTTCGATCATAGGTGATTCCATCTTTTTTATATATATGATGAGCTTGGTTGTGGCCAAAAAGTTCAATTTTCGTTTTGTCCAACCAGAGAACATTCTTCCAAAAATAATTAGGCTTCTCTAAATGCTCACAAACTAAACTCATCTGAGAATCCTGGTGCTTTTTTTTTTTTTTTTTTTTTTAAACAAAGGTGTTTTTTGTGGGGTACAGGATTTCAAACCATTCCTGTGCAGTTCATGTGATAGTTCTTTTAGTAACTGATGTTCCAGCTGCTCTTAAATCATCTTGGATCTTTTTTCAAGTTACCATTGGATTTGCTTTGATTTTTCAAGTTGCTCATGAAGAAATGGAGTGCCAGTTCAAGGAAGGTTTTTGGTGGTGCCAAAATTCTTCCACTTCAGAATAATCGATTCAATGGTACTGACAGGGATATTTAACATCTTGACAATGGCCCTGTAGCTCAAACCTTTATTATGTTGCTTAATTATATCATTCTTTTGTTTGGTTGAGAGCTCCTTTACTTTAACTATGATTGCAAGAAGGTGAAGTTGTGAATGACAACTGTGATGGCATCATACCCTGGTGAAGTATTGCTGAAACATTCCCAAAGTTTCTATGCGGGTGCAGAAAGATCTAGACATGGGGTTGTCAACCTGGGCGATATCGCCCACCGGTGGGCAATTTCAACTCTTGGGTGGTCGGTGAGCAACTGTGCAGAAAATGGTGGGCTTTATAGAATTTTGAGTAGTAACTGACAATAGAAAATGAGTCAACAGTAACATTTTCTATTATTAATTTACCAAGCAGCACTGTGATAATGCACATTATGTAGGTGCATAGAGAAATGTGTAAATGTTTGTGTGCATACATCTGTATTGCACTCTCTATAGGTAGGTATGTGGTACATATATATATCAAGACGATGAACAAACTAAAATCAAATTCTTTGTCTGATTGAATTTTTCTGTCAACTGTGCCTTGATAACAATGATGACTATGAGGCTTTTATACCATACTGAAGTACGATGGTTGTCAAAAGGCAACTGTGTTGTTTGTTTGGTCGAACTGTTGGATACAATCATGGAATTTTTTCAAAACACTCCACTATCCGCTTCTTTAATTGCTGCCAAACGTGACATCTTTTCCTTAGCGACATATTCACCGATCTTAATACGGTTTGCAAGGAAAGCAAAGAAAAACGCTTGTCAACTATAAAGTGTCCATCTCTGCCTTCATTTCTAAATTGGCACTATATAAGATGAATATTTCCAAACGTCAACCAATTTCAACATTTGGATAGCTTGAAAGATGAATTGGTTGATGAGGATATAATTACTTATCGTGATTATTTGCAATCATCGTATGACGACATGGTACAACGATTCCAAGATATTATTGCATTGTCTGTTCCAATTTGGTATAGCAATCCGTTTGAAGTCCAAGTAGTCAATTTTGAAGATGATGTGCATAAAGAATTAATAGAGTTACAATGCGATACCAACTTCACGGCAAACAAGGCTTGTGGTATCATCAAAGGTATTGAATTCTTAGTCCAATCTATGGAAGCACAAAGTTGATTTTGCTTGCCTTCCCAGCATCCTACTTGGTAGAAAATGATTTCAGCCACTTCAGTACCTTGCTATCTAAAAGTAGAAGTAAGCTGGATATAACCAAGCGAGGTGACTTGTGGTTAAAGATGACTAATTTTAAAACCAATGTGTCTGCACTAGCTGCATTGCACCAGACACATTGATGATGTCTACAAAATGGTATGTGTGTGCCAAACATTTGATGTTACTACATCACATTACTTTCATTAAAGAATCTTGTAACATGAAAGCTGTTTATTTTTTATTGTTTTGTAAGAGTTAAAAACATTTTTTATTATACAGGTGGGCACTGGAAATATTTTCCATGTGAAAGTGGGCGGTGATGTCAAAAAAGTTGAGAACCCTTTTTCCAGTTATTTTTGTTTATATTTGGAAATATGTATTTTTTCTTAGTAATTGTTAATTTTATATCCAAATACATCACCTGTGTAAATTTAAAGTAAATGTAAACATCGGGAGTATATTAAATAAATATTGTGCAAGTGTCCAAATACTTATTTCTCTCCACTGTATAATTACATGGTGTTTTACACAGATTTTGTGATGGAAACAACACCTTCGTTCACTAGAGAACTTGTTTGGCACTCGTAACTGACTTTTGATTATCTGTGGTTCAGTTATAATGCGGTTGTCTTTCTTGGACCCCAACATCCACATTATGAGGGGGACTCTTGTAGTAATGCTTAATTAATTGTGAATAATTATTTTAGTAAGACAAATAATTTGTTAATTTTTTCTTTTGAAATTTAAATTCTGTACAATTAGTTACGTCTTGCAGCAACATGGCTTCCCACTGATTATTGTTAGAGACCACTTCTTGATGAGAGCCTCCCTTTCCCCACGAGGAAGAAAAACATTTTTTATGTTAAAACCTACCCGTAGGTCCAATAAGTATGCATACCAAATTTGGTAGCTCTACAGCAAACCGTTTGGCCATCTATAGAGGACAGACAAACAAACTCTTCCCAATTATTAATAATTTGTTTGTGTTTGATGCTTAATGACAAACATGCTTAAGAAATGACAGAATGCAGAGGTAAATGCTAACAGTTTACTCACATACCACCCCCATTTCTATCCAAAGACAGAGGCACATTTCTTAACCCTTTTTAATAGCAACAAAAGAAGTTGTCCTTTTTCATCAAAATAATATGGCAGTATAAACCAACTTTCTCCTTTACTAAACATTAAACACAATCTAAAGAAATTCATCTACGTGTTTATAAACATAAGAGTAACTTAGCTACGCACAGGCTGCACTCAGGATCTGTTGCCAACTGGATTTCATTGAGTCGTCTATTCTTTCAGTCCAGTCGCCTACAAATTTGTCGGGTACTGACTGTGACATGAATGTGCTTATGACCTGAAAAATGGTCTGCAATTAAGTCAGCGACTGAATCGTAGGAATAGAAATGTTCCTATTTTCTACGACTGTCAATGAGAGGTGAGAATAAATTTAACATCACTTCCTTTTCAAGTAAATAAAAATGGCTACCCTTTTCGTATCAGCCGATGGAAATATACTGCTAAAATAGGAAGCTATATTTTGATTAAAAATGCATATTTTCACATTACATGAAAATTTAGATGTTATGATAAAAAGTAAGCAAACATTGAATTAGAAAATTGCTAATATAGTTTTAAGATTTGTATTAAAATAAATTGTTTGCTCTGTAGTTTTTTTTTCATAAATTTATTGTGCGTTTAGTATATCTAAAATATTGTTTATGCAAAGAGAAAAAGTTTTTGTTAGTTTAATAAAAAAAAATTGGTTTTATGAAGGGGGTAAATAACTTATTACTATGGATTGGAAAGTACTCACGAAAAGTATTTATTTATTTTCGAATATTCAACTTAAAATCATGTTTTGTAAAAGAAAAAGGAAATTGTAGTTATCATTGTTTTGAATAAATTAAATAAAATAAACTTTTGATTGGTCATGTGACATGAGACTTCTTGCAGCAACTGAGAGTCTAGTCGGAAGAATAGGAGTTCATAATGTTGGCAATTAAAAAATGACCAGAGTTCAACTACGATTCAGTTGGTGACAATTTGATCAGATCGGATTGTAGTGTGACTTGAGTGTGGCTTAAGTTCCAAAGTGCTTCTTGTACATGTGGCTGGCAGAATTCCTTACTTATTTAGAAGATCGGATGTTGTGCTTCTTAAAAGGAAATGGCTCATGGTCATTTGTTTAATTCTTTGCCACTCATAATTTATGCTATCTCACAATTCTAGATGGGTATATTTCAGTTGGTGTCAGGTAGAGATTGCAGGATTCTATTGGACTTGTACATTGTTAAGGTAGTATATTTTTATTTGGCTGGTTTGGAAAGGATCATAAACTGATCCTTACTTATTCTCTAATTCATTGACTAGCAGCCTTTTTTCTCCTTTCCATATTTCCTGCAAATAACATCTCTAGTTGTAACTATTAGGTTGTCCAGAAAGTAATGGCTTTTTTCTTACCTTGTCCCTCGCAAAAAACAAAGCAATTTGCATGATACAAATAGAGTATAAGATGTCATTTTACATAGAACAGATGTTCATTTACAAGTTTTCATATTTTACTATTGCCCTTCTCTTTACAGTTAGGAGTTATCAGTCCCTAACAGCATGGATAAAAGGGACGTCCATATGATTTTTCTGTATGAATACAGAAAGCATCTGAAACTGCAGGATGTATCAATCAAAGATTTGGCCAAGTACTGGTTAATGTTTGCATGTTACAGCACTGGTTTTGGTGAGGTGATGAGAGTCTTAATGATCTCAAACATCCAGGAAGGAAGTGATCCTTTGATGGTGACACACTTAGGGAAGCAGTAGAGGCCAGACACTAGATCACCAGTCAGTAAGCTCACAGGAATAGTGGGAACAAGCAAATTAAATATTTCTACCCATTGACATGCAACATCCACAACATTAAATGATTTGGGAATCAAAGTTCTGCATCATTCACCTTATTCTCCAAACTTTTCTCCTACAGACTTTCATTTTTTCAAACATTTTGACAAGTTTATAAAGAATAAACAGTTTCAAAACCAGGCAGCTGCAGAAGGAACTTTTAAGGTGTTTATAGGGTCTAGGGATATTGATTTTTACTGTAAGGGCATAAATCACCTTGTTAAAGGTTGGTAAAGGTGTATTCAATCACTAGAAAAATACTTTCATTAAACCTGTTATCTATCACCTTTTTTTTTCTATTTTACTCTTTGATACTTAAAAAACGCCATTATTTTCTGGACAACCTAATATATTTTATGATAAATTTTATCAGCACTATTTAAATAAAATTTTACAAAACTGTATATTATTAAAATTTAAAAAAAAAAAAATAAAAAAAATTTTACATAAAAAAAGATTTATAGTATTGTTGAAGTTTTGTTTTTTGGGCCTCTGTATGCATCATTATAACGCGCTATTCCAAAAGACCAATTGCAGGGAAGCCTCCCAAGAGGTAGAGAAAGCATTTGCCAGATATCTGTTCATTATCTTTGCACAGTATGTCACAATAAATGGGAAACAAATAGTGTTCCTCATGTCAATTTCATTAAAACAGTGCCAAGATTTTTTTTTATGTAAAATTGTATTTTTACTGCATTTGATGGCACATAAGAGTGTTATATAAAATGTCATTTAAACATAGTGTTGATGAAATTTAGTCACAACCCAAGATATATCTCTCACCGGCTCCCCATAGCAATTAGTTTAATCATCTCTAGCAGTGTATGTACTTGGAATCTTACTTCTGCACAAATTTGTCAAAGTGAGATCAGATTTGTTTTACAGCTTTTTCTGCTTCCTTCCACCAGCATCTCTGGGATTTGGTGTGGGACTTCTAAATGAAGGTCTAATTCTGTTGCTTCTAAACTCTCACTATGATTTGTTGTATAGTCTCCACATCTAACTGTTCCGTTTGGAACATTTACTTCCATAAACATTTTCTTGAGGTGGAGAATATCAACTTGATAATTTGGTCATTACTTTTTGTGTACGACTTTTGTAATTGTCTTTGTAAATAGCACTCCAGTCTTATGATGAATGCTGTCGGCTCAGGTCTTTGTATAATTTTGTAAAACTTCAGTGATTAACTTTAGCACTGTTTCCAGAATCTTTTCTTTGTTTTATATCTGAAGAATATGTTGATGCATAGCTGTGTCCAAATCTAATCTAAGGTTGCACAATATTTTTAGAGTATTCCAATTGCCACGGTTCTTTTGCTTTATTTCTGTTAATGTTTGATGAGTGGTATATAGAGGTACGTGTAGTAGTCAACTGATACACTTACATGGACTGTTCTTGTGTAAATACATTTCTGAAGTCTCTAATTCGTGTTTGCAAAGGGGAACAGTTGTTACCTTGTTAATGGTTCTCCTTTGAATCAGCCATGTATTACACTATATATGTCTTAGGAATGTTATGTGTGTAGTGATTACTTTTTTTTGTGATGGCAGCTCCTTTTTATGGTATTCTGAGTTAGTGGAACAGAATTTATATGGAATTTAAATCTTTTGGTTTGTTTTCTGTTCTCATGGAATTTGATGGAGTGATGGTGATTCTATTTTGTTCTGATTTCAGTAATTTAAGCTTAATGATTTAAATATTTCAAAATAAATTTAAATGAAAGGCATAGAAAATGTTTGTAATTTATCACTTTTCTAATATATCTGGCTAAATACAAAATTTGTTGACTCAGGAAAAAAAAAAAAAAAAAAAAAAAAAAAAAAAAAAAAAAGGTAGAATAAGCCTTGCTGGCAGTGAAGCCATTATGAACTAGTGGCCAAATGCATCAAAGTTTGGCATCTTTCTAATTGACTATAAAGCAACACACTATTTCTTGTATATAAAATGCAGTGCTCAAATCAAAAAGTTATGAAAGTAAACATGTAAAAATATGACAAATCATTGCAAATATATAAATGGCATACATGTTTGTAATAATTTGGACAAATTCAAAGAAAATTTTTTAAATTTTCTGTCAACATGAGCAAAAATAATGTATATTTTATATGACATGATGAAAAGGTTTTGGTTAAAATTTGAAAATTAAACAAAAATTTTAAAAGATATGAGAAAAATTTGTTTATTAAATTTAACATCCTTTAACAAAATGCTGACATTGATTCACAATTACTGTAATATTTGATAACAGATTTTTAAAATAAATTAATATTCTGTTACTGAATAAAATGTTCTATCAGGATGGAAACAATTTCTATCTAGTAAAATAAATATACAGCTGCTCTAGAAAAATATAACATTCAATAAATGAGGGCATAGAATTAGCATTTTGTGTGCAAAGAGAGTTATGTAGGATAAAAATGTTGACCCTAAAAAAATAACGGATTTTATACAAATTAGTATCGAAGTAAAAAAAAAAAAAAAAAAAAAAAAAAAAAAAAAATAATCATTTAATAATACCATCTGACAATTTTGTACCATTCATTAACTTGGTAAGTAAGTATTCTTTTTATTACTTACAAGTATTTGTTGAAAAATATTTTTCTTGCGCCATACTTTTATGTTCCCGTTGTGAAAGATGAAAATTGATTGATCATCATTTTAGGATACTAATTCTCTCATATTAAGCCATATATGTTATTGATAAAAACAATTTACTAGAGAAACATTACTAGTACTGGATTTTCTATATGATGTAAAATATTTAATAATGCACCCAGGGCATAAGTTGCTATTTTTACAAAGAAAAGTATTCAAAAACTGATTTCAAATCCAGTTTACAAGTAAATAAATTATAGACATATTTCTTCTATGTGGCATATTTTTTTTAAGAAGTAATTATAATTCTGTAATGTGAAATATGTCAACAGCATAGTCTTTTACAAAACTTCAGTTATCAAATTAATTTATACTAATCTTTTATGAATATACAAATTTATGGCTAACAGAATTTTGACTGCAATGTGGCTAAAATAGTTGTGCAATTTCTGAACATTTTGAATAAAAAGTTTTTATTTTTTTAAATGTCCATTTCAGATAAGACTATTTAAAAGTGAAAAATTCTACAAAGTACTTGAAAAGTTGTTACAGAATAATTTAATGTAACTATATTGAAGTTTTAGCAAACTGAAAATGGTTTTATACTGATTTTATTTTTATTAAATGAAGCATTAATGACAATGAAATTTTTGACAAATGATTTAGTTAAAAAATAACCTACAGAAAAGTTATGTAACAAAATATAATTCCTTTAAATAACAGTTTAGTATACCTTATAACATAATCGATGTCTTTATATGTAAGTCAAGAATATAGAAAAAATATTAAAACTTAAATGAATTACCATATTTTATCTAGCATTAATGGTAGAGTCAAAAAAGTTATCTTGATTTTGAATTTATTTAAAACTTTATGAGAAATGTAATTGCCAAAAAAATTTTCATAATTTACAAACTAATTGTTTATCAATTCTTTAAGAAAGAAGTTGGCAAATTATAACTTGAACCAACATAGTACCTGTCCATTTAAAACAGTCCACTGAAAGAGGCTTTCAGACAATGAATATTGTGTTGCTGCCATATAGCTAGTCAGTTTTAAATTTAGCTTGTGTCAACCGAGGAGAATCTACAAAAACTTCACCAAACATGTAGATTGCCAAACTTGATATTACACAGAAACCTCCCCAGAACAAAATGTATAGCACTTGCTCGGTTGCATGTTCTGAAAAAAAAAAA
>VCCN01004787.1:214876-227826 GCA_006491835.1 Architeuthis dux
ATATAATATATATATATAGAAGGAGTGGGAGGAAACTAGGTGGCGGGAGTTTTTCACTATGACAGCCTGTCAGCAGTCTGTACTAGAGATGCTTGCCCATCTAAAAATCAAACTTGTTTTAAAAACATGATTTTGGTACTGAGAATTTAATATAAAATTTGCCTCAGAATGAGATATTTAGCCATTGCCGAATTCAATTCCTTATGATCTTCTACTTATTGTTTTCATTCCATGTTTGTCACTTGTTTATATTTGCTAATTTATTTTCATAGAACGAGTGTTGTTCCAAACATATAAGCAGGAACTTTATGCAATACTAGTTTAAAGGAATGCTCCATTTAAGCCAAATAATAACATTCAATATATCTGAACATATTTTTTATAAGATGAAATGTGTGTACCAACTTTTATACTGAACATGTCATCATAAATTAGTGATAATAATTTTAAGAGGCATGACTAAATTATAAGTTTTCAGATTCTTGATTTGAAATATCAGGGCTTTTGCAATATCAGCAGATTAAATGGTTTGGATTTAAATAAAATTAAAGTGTTAAGTATATGAGAAAAAAAAAAAAATACCATCTAATAGAAATGTAAACTATCCAGATCCTCCATTCAAAGCATAAAATCATAATCGTTTTATAATTCCTTTCTCATATTATTTAATTACAAAAATATTTTGATCTTTGATCAAAGTCATACAAAATTTCTAATTACTCCTGGCGAAAACAAACTGATAAAATATATACATACCTGTTTCTCAGTAAGATGTAAATTTGTGCGTTTATATGAATGAATTTCAGTATCTGTGATTTTCCAAACAGAATGGCCATTGATTTCACCAACCTTGCTTTTCTGAGTTATCACAATAATGTATGGTCCTACAAGTAAGCCAAATAAAAATATGATTAACTTAAAGTTAAAATTTACATAAATATCAAAGAAAAAAAACTTTTATAACAAAAACACCTGGAAAGATCTTCAGAAATATAATAAACTAATTAATCCCTGTGAAAAAATTCTCAGATGTATTAGAATATTTAAGAAAAAAAAAAAAAAAAAAAAAAAAAAAAAAAAAAAATCAAAATTTGTTTCGGTGGAAGAGTCCATAATTACAAATATACGATGTGTGTCCTGATCTATTGTTTTTTTTTTTCTTTTTTTTTTTATATGATTAACTGCTCATTATATAAATAAAAGATAAGAGTATAGAAAATAAAAATTCTCTCAAAATGAAAGAAATAAAAAATTAACTTTGGTTTAACTTAGTTCAACTGCTTAGGTCTATAAAATTTCCCAAGAATACCAAGAGCTGCACAACAAAATTTGTATCAAGATTTTCAATCATTTAGCAATGATCACTGACTGGTCGAAAAATTGACAACCATTGATAGGAAGACTCGAAGAACTTTTGAAATCTCAGACACCCTATTTTAAAACGTAATTAAAATTTTAAAAAGTGTTCTCAAGTAAAAAGAATCCGACGATAAAATTAAATCTTATACGATTTTGACATTTTTTTTTTGTAAAGTGTCGATTTCCAGTAAGTATGTCAGTGAAGTCTGTGAGTATGCCTACCCATTGACAAAAAAAAACAAACTATTCAATCGCATACAATGGTTTAATTAATTTTCATAAAATTTATATCATTAAAAAGATGAAGAAAAATCGGATTAAAAAAAAAAAAAAATTTTTTTCTTCCATCATATAGAAATTATATATGGAATTTGCTTACATTTGTAAAAAAACCCAAAAAACAAACAAAGACATGTAGAAAACCAATTGGAAAATTTTCAGTGCCAATTATACACTCACATTTTAAAAATCTACTAAAATTCAACTAATTAATAAAATTCAGTATTTATTCATGAAGGTTACTTTGTAATCGGTGGTAATATTTTATCTAATTTTATATCAAACAAAAAAAAAACAAAAAAAAAAAAAAATTTGAATTTTTCTAAAATTAGCTCGCTGAGTATTAATTGATGCCCTGAATCTGAAACATTTAAAAGTGCAATATAAACTAAAATACTGCTTTGTTTTATTTGTTGAAATATATTGTAGATTCATTGTTGTGTAAAATGAAAAGATAGTCATGTCAAATATTTTTAAAAGCTTTTTTAAAAAAAATACTCTTTTGAAACAACTAAAATGGTGTTTTATATAAAAACAGTGTTTTAGTAATCTAGTAATATATGAAGTAACCAAAAATAGTAACCCAATGTATTTTATAAAAAATTTTATTATTTTTTTAAAAATTTCATATACAGGGTGATTATAAAGTCTGGACACGGAGGCGAATACGCATAACTTTATCTTAATCTGTAACAGAAAAACATGAATGAATGAATAGCTTAGCTTGGCGAACAAAGATTTTGGGGATGGTTTTCCGCAACATTTGGACCATAGACGGCGGGGCCATATGTGCGGAGTAACCCTCCAGCCTGAGCAATATAGTTTTAAGGTGAAGTGGGATTTGCCCAGGGTTGACCCCACCCTTTAAACCAAGGGTTGACATCCTATGGACCACCGGAGTGGCGCGGATAGGAGCAGATCCCATAGGTCGTAGGTTTGACAGGAGTGTCCTTCTCCTGACAGATGCCAGAGCTAGCTATGGGGGTCTGCCCCTACCCCTTGTGGGAATGTTCCGACACTAAGAGCGTGAACATCCTGAAGTTGGTAGGAGCCTGAGCTAGCTATAGTGTTCTACCGACCCTTTGGAGGAGAATCAGGACAGAACGGCTGACTGTAATTTTGATCACTGATTTTCATGATAGTGCGGTTGTCTGTAAATGTAGGCGCAGATCCACATGACAGTACGGCTGTCTGCAACTTTAAGTACAATCCCTGGTCTCACCTACATTTAGCAGATGTGAGCTGACCCCGTCAGAGCAGTGACCCGACAGTATAGCAACCTGGGCAGATTCAAATCACGCCCTTACACAAAGAAAAAAAAAGAAAAAGAAAAAAATCTGTATCTACTTATTAAGTTTTAATTTATATAAGACCTAGTTGGCTTCTCCCTGCTAACCGAATGGAGTTGGTATAGTATCATTCTTCTCTTAGAGATAGATAAATCACACCCTGTCTGACCCCTTCTCTTATGGGCTATAGAAAGTAAAAAGAAAGGTTTCTCTTAGCTTCGGATGGGCAGACATTGCACTAGTTGGCTTTAGGAATACTACCCATGTGTCCAGCATATATGGAAGCCCCTTTATGCAATAAATAATGTTATTGAAAAATTTACAAACAAAAATCCAGCGGCTATTTTCGAAAAGTAGGTCAATAGTGTTGCAGGGAAAAAGAGTTATAAAAACATTTTATTTTTTCTAGTGTTAAGTTTTTTCTAAGCATACAAACTTCTTAATTATCTGGGTGGTGACAGCTCGTATGATCAATGAAAACATAACTCTTTCAGTTGTTTTTGGTAGTCCATACAACCAGAATGGAGAAATGTTATCTTCAGCTATCACAGAGTTTAATTGACCCGTTTTTTGTTTTTTTTAAAGCTGAAAGCATGAATTTCAGAAACAATTGTTTCCATATAATAGAACAAAATAATTTGTATACAAGATTTTTCTCCAATTCTTTATCTTTTTAATGATAACAGTTTAAGGAATTTTTATAAAATGTATATGTGATTGAGTAGTTTTTTTTGTCAATTGTTGTCAATTTTTCAATAAGTTTGTAGTCATTGCTAATGCTATAGTCTTTGTTTAATAAATATTGTATGTATATTTCAATATTCTTACATATTATAGTTCAGAAAATACAGGTATACCTTGTATAGTGTGGTTAATTCCTTCCCAAATTTTCTGTGCTGTTCAAAACCACACTGTTCAAGGTCTTATAATTTTTTTTCTTTTTCAGCTTATACTCAAGTTATTGCTGTACAAATTAATGTAATTAACTGTACTACATCCAAACCGCAATATTCAAGGTATTCTGTATTGAAAAAACCTTTTTAAAATCCTAAATAGGCTTTTTACAACAGTAGTAACAATCAAACATTTGAAAATTTCTTTTAAAATAATGAAAACTTACCTGCCAATAATCTAATAATTCCCAAGATGCCATAAATAGGCTTAACTACAGCAGCCTCAGGTAGAACATTTCCAACTGAAAACAAGATAAATTTATATTATTATCATCATATTTAATAACAGTGTACTTACTCCATCATAGACAAAGTATGTTGATACATATACAAATAAATGTAAATTATGACCATTGATGTACTTCCGTACAAAAGGCCATGGAAATCATTTTTTTCATTGTTATACTTAAATACACAAAAAAACTTTTAATAAAAATGGCTTTTTTATAAGTTAAACAATGTATGCCAAAACTCTTAACAAAAGGATTACTATGCAGCAATTTAACTTAAATCACACTTGTGAAAGAAATATAGGTTTTTCAGGAAATTTAAATCTGCAAGAAAAATATTGAAGACAACTAGTATGCTTACTTTGAAGATTTATCTCCTGAGTGACTCGATCAATTACCAAAACTTCATGAGTTCCACTATCTTGAGCTTCAATGATAAATTTCTCAGAGGTGATATGCCTGCAAAAAATAAATTTAAAATTATATATACTGGGGAAAGGGGGTGAAAATTATACTATATCAAAATACATTTCTCGTTGTATATTATCAGGATTAACCAAGAAATTATAATCAATAAATAAATGAGAAATGAGAAAAAGAACTAACAATCATGACCATCTACTTGTCTACATCAGGGTTGGTTCAATTGAGCAATTGTGAAAGTAAAACTTTATGATGAAATTTCAAGATCAAAACTTAATAATTCTAATTTACCTACCATTTAGAAATAAGGGGTATCAAGGTGAATCCAGATGAAAATTACATTACACATACATATACTATAGTTTATTCTTTACTTCTCATCTGCAGTGATTACTCACTTTCATAGATGGCCATAGTTAAGTTGTGAAGAAAAAGAAAAAAAAGAAAAAAAAAACTGTCAGGTTTTGTTTTACCAGTAAAAGCTGAAAACTGCATAAAAAACTTTTCTTTCCGAAGAAACTTTATGCATCTTCAATAAAGAAGACCCTTGTTACCTATGATTTTTGAAAATTTTATTTGGGGTTCGGAGGTTCTAGTTACAATATAAATATAATGCTGTTCCGTCTGTTGTACAAAACTTGGTTTGAAGTATTTTGGTTACTTCTATTGTGAAATCTTTAAGATTAAAATTTTTTGAAGATTTTTTTGAGAAATGATGAATCCAGGTCAGCATTATAATTACATCTTAAACAGATTCCCTTAAAAAAAAAAAAGTTTTTGGGAACAGCTGTTTGTTTACTTAGCTTTATTTGCAATTTAAAAGAAAAAAATATGTTAACTTCGAAATATTGTAAGTTGAACAATCGTAAGTTCAGGGACTATCTGTAATTACTTTCAACTTTACTTAAAAAAACTAAATGACCTGATTTTTATTTAGCCCGCTTGTTACATTTAGAAAAGGGAAGGGGAGAGGTGAAAGGCTTTCAAAGTGAACCATAGTACTTTTACTACTATTACTCTTTTTTTTTTATTGATGTTTAAATTTTGTCAATGTATGATGAAAAACACAAGTTATATAAACAAAAAATAATTTTTGTAACAGATCTTAGTACTAATCATAAAAATAATGGTTGGAGAAAATTCTGACATAAAAATTATTTGTTTCAAATGTTTAGGGCCAGAGAAATGACGTTGTATAACGTTGTCTCTGTTACGTCTTTGTTGTTTGTTTGTGTGCCAGTTGGTTGTTATTTTCTGTCTTTAGTTGTATTGGATAAATGCGTTTGGTTCAAACCATATCTACTGTGTTTAAAAAAGGTATGGAGAGGAACAAAGGATGTGTGTGTTCAGCCTGTAGTCCAAAAGCCTTCCCAGCTCCCACATCCGGGCCCTCGTTTCCGGGACCGGAAATTAAAGCCGAGTCATTAAAGTTTATATAGAAATATTATCTGGCAGAAATTCAGTTATTTTAAAATTTAAACAAAATACTTGTTTTATTTTCTCCTATCCCCAAGATATTGTTCATTTTATAATATAAGTCAACGGGAGAAATTGGATGTTTTTTTTTCCATTCTATATAGACTAGAATTTGAAAGAAAAAAAATAGTTTAATACATTCAAATGGTTCTTCGGACGATTGAACTCCTTCTCGTTATTTGTGTTGTAAACATAACGTTTCGGCTGATCCATTCTTCGCCGAAGATGGATCTGCCGAAACATTGTGTTTACAATACAAATAACGAGAAGGAGTTCAATCGTCTGAAGAACCATTTGAATATTAATGACCCTTCTCAAAACTATAGAAAGTTTAATACAGGTTTTTAAAAAAGACAGTATCATACTCATAGTGATTTACTTTTGTGATACTGATAATAATTAGAACCTGCCTGGTATTTGCTGCTATTCACTAGTAATAACCACATTCAAAACAAATACTGGCAGCAGTAACCTTGAAATCTGTCCTTGTGCAACAAATGTAACACAATAGGCTCAATGGGACAGTCAAAGTAATAAAGGACTGAAGTTTAAGGAATAAAATAATTGGTGTGAGGGGCCACTGACATTCAAACCAACATTTAACTAAAGGTTAACCAGTATGATTCAGTAGAATTCAATATTACAAGCCATGTAAGCCCCTTTTCAGGGATCCTGCCAAGTTGATGGATGACTAAACCAAAATGCTGCCAATCTGTGTTAGCTAAGAGAATTGTTTTTACAAATTTATGCTGCGATTGGAAAAAGGCCAAAAAAGTACTTTCACTTGAAATAGGAACAGGTTAAATAAGCATCTTAAAGTGCAGATCTCAGACAGGTTGTTTAAACTTGGTTGGAAATTAAAACATTTCCTCATCTATACTATAATTCTGCTTGTCACATTAAACGACCGTTATACTCTGATTAGTCAATTGGTCAAAAGCTGACCAATTACAAGAGAGTATTTTGGAAAACTGAAATTTGAATAGAATTGACAGAGGCATCAAGACTGTTTAGTGAAATGGATCTTATTTGTTCATTTCTTTGTAAGTTTGTAAAGAATCTGTGTTAAGATTCGGTTTAGCAAACCAGCATAATTTTTTTATGAAAATGTATCATTTTTTAATTTTTTATATTATAAATTAAAAATATTACTTATTTAAAATATCACTGATTTTATTACTATGAATTAAACAAATTAAAATATTCTTAATTTTATTTAGAAAGAAAGAGGTGTGTAAAGAAAGTTAGGCAGTTTACTGAAGGGTAGAAAGAGAGAGGGGGGGAAAGGTAGCCAGGTGGTTTAATAATAGGGTAGGAAGAGAGGGAAGAAAAAGTTAGGTAGTTTAATAAGAGGGAAGGAAGGGGGTAGAAAAGAAAGTTAAGTAGTTTAATAAGAGGGTAGGAAGGGAGAGAGCAGAAAAGAAAGTTAGGTAATTTACTACTTATTAAAAAATAAAATAAGCTTGTATTTTTAAAATAAAATGTATGAAGAAATGAATTTCTTTTCCCTACAGTGTTATAAGCTGAAGAAGAACTAGAAAGAGGTCTAAAATGCACTAACTTAAAGAATGCAAAAAAATTCTGTGTGATTTGCAACTTAAGGGTTTGTGCTCATCCATATCTATATTATAATGACAGATTTGTCAACGGAGATAACTATTAAATTCTAATTATAGGGTAGTCTCCCTTATTTGTTTCATTTGCAAATGCATACAAAATCTGGATTCATTCTGGTCACGTCAGATTGCACTTATTTTCTCTCAAAGGGTGAAAACAGGTCACAGGGTTGTCTAGTATTCTCTACAAAGCTACACATGGAGGTACAATCAAGTGCTGGAAGTCCTCTTGAAACTGCTAATATTCTGATTACTACAGGAGGAAGAAATCATTCCAGAATTACTTTTAGAAAAAAAGTACAAACTTGATGATCAGAAAGATTGGAGAGTTGCAGTAGATTTAGAATGTTGTGTTGTCTTTCCAGCTGAAATCCTTAACTGCTTAGTGTCCTGGCACTCTCAATTAGTTAATTAAAAGGAGGTCCACATCATTGAGTTAATGCTTCCTTTTAACAAAAAGGCCAATTGGACCCATGAATGTAAGCTGGTAAGAATTAAGATCAGTGAAAAGAATACAGGAGACATGGCAGAATAAAAAAAAAAATATTTCCAATTGAAGAGAGATGTCAAAGTTTCAATACCAATTCAACTATGGCATATCTGGCTAAACTTAATATCTACATTTACTCTGGTGGAAATTATAGAATATGGGGGCTAACCTTGATTTTTGGTTTGCAGTCGGTTTGTTCCACTATTTTTCAACAGAATTTAATTCTGAATCAGAATATGATTGATGCCACCCGTCAAAGCTTGGGCAAAGTGAAATATTTGGGCAAATCCATAATGGGCTGGGGTCCAACAGTAGTTGAAATCAAAGTTGTCTGAATATACACTTATTATATATCATTGGGAAAGAAGATTTAAGTTGAAACAAATTGTTATAAGAACCAACGGTTGAAACTCAACAGGAAATTAGATAATACTCATTTTAAGCTTCACTATAGAGCAATTCCACAGAAAATGATACCTGAAACGCCAATTTCTTTTTCACAGAAACTGCAATACTATAATTTATCATATATAATCTTAAGCTCATGCTCCCTTATTTTGCTGCTAGTGGTCATTGGAATTATCTCAGATACGCAATAGTGCACTTTATTAAAATGACCAAGCCATCCAAAGATCTTCTTGTGAAGTTTATTCATGGACAGCATGCCATGAGGCATCAGAACGGCATATGGAACTATTTGGTCAGACATGATGATAGAGACCACTGTTATGTGGTATGGGCATGGTCCCTCGGGAATGAAAGGAATTACACTAAACGAAAAGGCTTTGGATTGCTTGGCAAAAAGTCTTCACTTCCTAGATTTAAAGGAATCAAATCAAACAAGGGGTGTAACCAAACACAAGGAAGTGGGAACCTCCAGAATTGCTGCAGATGGACAAGACAGAGAAAATATGAAATTTTCTGGCTACAGGCATCAATCCATTTTCTACAGAGGACCACCCACCCGAGATAGTAAGCTTTCAAACAAGGATGTCTATATAGATAGATGTGTCAAGATTGATAATGAGAAGTTCCGTGCTGAGTTGCCTCAAGGGTTTTACAAGCCACTCACTAACCTTGTTAAGACTATGGACATACTTAACTGTGCAAGTTAATGATGTCAAAGTTATAGACATTTCCCTCATCTATTCCAGAGTCATTGCTATACAACTAACTAATGAAGTAATGGAAATTGAAAATGTAATGAAACATGAGCTGGCACAGATTCGAACATCTCTCTTTGAAGACAGTGGTGAAATGAGGGCAGCCAAGGCAAAGTCGGATTTAAAGAAGATAGGATCTAAAGTTTTATCTCATGCAGCAAAGCATCCAGAGCTTACTATAATTGATGGATCTGCAATATTATGAGTAGTCAATTGGCCCTCAAACACACTGGTTTCAGACTATGTAGACAATGTAAGTGCTTACATTACGTGCTTGAAAAGGGTGACACAAATCTGATTTTTGATAGATATTTTGACTTAGCATCAAATCTCCAACAAGATTTGGCTGTGGAAAATCTGCATCTTGAACTCACAAGCTGACAGCATCCTCCCCTCTTCCAGTCAAATCAACGATTCTCACCAGCAGCCATGGTAAATCTCAGATAATCAAACTTGTATATGACCAATTAGTGTCTACAGCTGCTTCAATGAAAACACTTTTCCCTAATTGTGACTGGCTCTATGACACCCACCCAAGTACACAATGGCACTGTCATTGAAAGAGAAGACCTGACAATATGGGTTTGAAACAGAACATGACCGAAAGCAAGATCAACTCTTGGTTCTAAAAATCTACAAAAGCCAGAAAAACTCCACCTCCCTTAAGATCTTTGCCCCCTATAAATGAAGCTTTTGCAGAAAGCGTAAAAAGGGCCCATTTACAGTCTGCCATCTAGTACTGTACAATGGAATCAGATCCTCCGAATCTTGATCCCACATTGTTTACCTCGTCACATTTCCATCCATAAAAAGTTCTCATTCCAGTTGCACTACCTGATGGCATTTCACCAGCACCAAATGAGATCAATCAAATAAAATGTGGCTGCTCATCAAGTGCACCATGTTGAAGTAAAAGATGTTCCTGTGTATCAGCAAAGATTGCTTGCAGTTTAATGTGCGCTTGTCGCGGAGATGTTAAACTATGCAGCAGTGACAAAACCAAGCTTGTTGTGGAATTACCGGATGAGGATATTGAAGACTGAAATTCTTGTGCTCTTTGCAGTTGTGTAATTTAAACGATAACAGTCTGCAATCAGACACTGTGATAAACTCAGCAAAAATCTGATATCATTTTTTATGGGATGTAAACTCTTGATTTTTTTTGTTGTGTTGTATCATAATGGTGAAGTTTAAAATGATTATTATTTAATTTTCTGTTGATTTTTCTACCCTTGGTTCTTATAACAATTTGTTTCAGCTCAAAATTTCCTTTCCAATGATATATAATAAGTGTATATTTCGACAAATTGGGTTTCACCCACTGTTGGACCCCAGCCCAAATGATGCCATTATGGATTTGCCCAAGCTTTGATGGGTGGCATCAATTAGATTCTGATGAAAAATACTGCACACCAAAAGTCAAGGTTAGCCCCGATTTCTTCTAGACTAATTGGAATGGATAAAATATATTAAAACAGTTCTAGGATTAGCCAGAGGCTAATTCTCAGTGTGAAAGAGAACCAACAAAGTGCTGATGTAATCATGAGGTATTGCTGGGGCACCCTGGGTTAGTAATAATTATGTTTAAGCACTAGAACCAAGCCCGACTCAAGGTTATCATGTGATAAAGGCTTTGTTGGTGATACTACGGCTGTTTTTGTATCATGCATCGGGTGAGGAAGTTTTTTCTATGAAAAAGTCATCCCCAAAAGCTCGCACAAAATCCTAAAAACATCCACCCATATATTCCCTAAATACGTTCAGGACTACCTAAAAGTATCTGCCGATGAACTGAAACAGGAGGAAACACCCACCTTCACAAAAGCCAGACATATAGGCAAGAAACTCCGCCACAAATACCCCCTCACCAACACAGAAACCCACACTTAGACGAAAGATAGACAGAACCAACAACACACAAACCCACACACTCCAACTATCGTCCCTTTGCGCAACCAGCAAATGGAAGGACATCGGACGTCCGGACCTGATTAACAACACATACACTAGGAAACTTACACCCACCGATGTGTATGTATAGCCGTAGCGGCTGCTTCTGCTATCGCCTTGAGCACTTGATCGTGGCGCCATCTGTACCGACCGTCGCCCAAGGCTTTAGGGCAGCTACTAAGGAGGTGCTGTAATGAGCCTCTTCCAGCTCACAGTTGGAATGACAGGATATCGCTCTTTCCCCATGTATGGAGGTTTGCCGGGCTTGGTAGGATGTCAGGTGACTCTTCGCCGCTTGACGACTTCCCACCTGTCCATGCTCCCTGCTGGCTTAACCCGACCATTTTGCACCTACGTTCCTCTTCAGTGCCTGCCCATACTTCTTCCTGGATGAGTTGGCGCCTCTCCCTGCCTTTTGCCTTGCTTATTTGGGGGGCTTGGGAAGAAGCCTAGACCTGCATGGCCCTTTGCCACTGTCCCTACTAGCGCTTTCCCCGCCACATTCAGTTCCCTGATAGCACTACACTTCCTTCCGGGGCAAATCTCTATCCCTGCGGCTGCAACCTTGGGGTCCTTGGATTCGTTGTATTGCAGGGCCTCCCTTGTTCTTGTCACTATGAACTCTTCTTTGAGGCCGCTGAAAGGAAGTTGTAGTGCATTTGTGGTGCCGTATAAAGTTGCGCTACTTAAGCTTTTTGGCAAGCCCAGCCATCTTCGGAGGTGTCCGCTGATCTTACGCTCCAACGCATCCACAGTTGTTATTGGGACTTCATATAGGAGTAGAGGCCATAACATTCGGGGTAGTAGGGCGTGCTGGTAAATCCAGGCTTTGAATCGTCCTGGTAACCCCGATTTGTCTATCTTGGTCAGCCACCCTACAAGGTCGCTGATCGTTTGCCGTATAATAGCGGTGTCCTTCATGCTACTTTCGAAGGGCTTCTCTGTTAGGGTTGGAATTAATGTCCCTGAGATCGTGAACCAGAACTTTTCAATGACTTTGCCCTTTTTTATCACTAGGGACCTCGATTTAGTTGGTTTGAAGCTCATCCTGGCCCATGTCAGGAGCTTCTCGAGTCCTCTTATTAGCCATCTGCTACCAGGGACTGATAGTGTGGTTACTGTTAGGTCTTCCATGTATGCCCTAATTGGTGGTTGACGAACGCCAGACCTCAACATGGGACCTCTGCATTCCGTTTCAGCCGCCTTAACCAACATGTTCATGGCCAAGGCGAATGGGGCCACAGAGATTGTACACCCGGAAGTTGTTATAGTAGTCCAGTATGAGGTCGCTTATTGCGCTGGGGACATAGTAGAAGTGCTTTTTCAAAGCCTCTAACTTGTGGGGAATTGAGCCATAAGCGTTGGCGAGATCCAACCACAAAACTACCAGGTCACCCTTGTTCTCCTTTGCTTCCCTCAGGAGCTGTGTTAGGACGCCTGTGTGTTCCAAGCAACCTGGCATTCCGGCAATCCCGCCCTTCTGGACCGATGTGTCTATGTAACTGTTGCCCAGGAGGAACTTTGATAGGCATCTCGATATTATGCCGAAGAAGATCTTGCCCTCAGTGTCAAGTAGCGATATGATTCTGAATTGATCTATTGTTTTGGAATTCTCTTCCTTCAGGATCCAGACGCCTTCGGCGCATCTCCATTGATTGGCGACTTGGCCCCTCCGCCAGATTAAGATCTTCCAAAGCATCTGTAGGAGTCCTGGACAACGCT
>VCCN01004787.1:232321-261130 GCA_006491835.1 Architeuthis dux
AAAAAAAAAAATAAATAAATAAATAAAATAAATAAAAATATCCTTCCGACCAAAACAAAAGTTTTCGGCGAAACGTCAGTCGACGAAATTTCAGCATAACAAATATTTGTACTTTATTCTTTCTAGCAAAAACAAGAAAAAAAAAGTTACGAACAACATTTTTAAAATTAGGGTATCAAAAGTCCGCAGAGATACCTACATCAGGCTACATGACTGTTATAGTTTTAAACTTTTATTACCTCCTTACAAAATATTTGCCCAAGTAACGATTAGGATTAATTTTTATGGTCCCTTGTCTGCCGAAAGGGAAAAAGAAGGTTGTCATGAATAAGACGCTCATAAAACTGTATATATACAAATTTCGTAAAATTCTTAGTCTTCCGGAAGACCCCCTGGATCCGCCCATGACCATACGCGATAAAGCTAGCAACAACCACGCCCGGTGTGTGTTCAATCTCGCTCTCATTAAATGTTCTGAGTGACAAAACAAATGTAAACAATGAAAATTAAAGAAGATTCATATTGCTTTCTAATGAAACCAAAAGCACCTTTCTCTGCGGTTTAATGAGAAGAGAGTAGGAATTGTACGTTGAAGCTAAGGATAAGGATCCACACAAAATCCGGCTGACCAGCGAGCCCAAACAAACATGAAAAAAAAACAATCATCCATCATTGGCCATACAGCTTACGAGTTGACCTTCAATACTTGCGCTAGTAATTTTAAAGTACATTCAGTCCTGTCATCACTTGTAAAGATCTTCCTACTTAAATCGTAAATCAATATACCCAAATTTTAAAAAGGCTTTTTGATTCGACATCCAGTTTCATTACTTTTCATTTTCAGCGATCCACTAGGTTGGAAGAAATATGTTGTAACTACAGATGTGACTATTATTCGTGACAGAACGTATATTGGCAAACATAAGAAATTTAAAAAAAATTGAATTGCAAAGAAAAAAAAAACAAAAAACAACACTATCAACAAGTAAAATCATAATTTCATAAAATAAAAAATAATTATAAACTTGGAGTGTTTCATGCAACAGATAAAATCGATTGATTTCATTAACTATTCGGTAGGGTCTGTGAAATAGTTTGTTAATTTTTCTTTTGTAACACAAGACTTCAAGTCACACCTTACTTTAAATTCAAGCAATTTTATAACAACAGTGCACGTTTTTCTTCGTAATTAAAAAACAAATCCCGTTATTGTTTTTATTTATTTTACTCATAGTTCTAGCCTTTGATCAAGTACAAAAAAGGGTTTATGTCAACGAGAAAAGATAACAGAATTTATTACATATAACAAAAATGAATATTGTGACAGCAGTAAAATGCCGTTTTACATTTTTACCACGTCATTAATCATTCATTTAAAAAAAAAAAAACGACAATTTTAAAAGAATATACATGGTAAGTGTAGTTCATACATAAAGGACAAGTATTAAAGCTTATCACAAGTTTATGCAACTAAAAGGGTAATAACCAAAATAATTGCAAAGCATAGAAAATTAATAATAATAATTTACTTACAAACGAAATGAATCGTGCACAGCCATCATAACATCTGTGATAAGATTTTCACTCCTCTCGAAAAGAAGAGTCCAATACTTGATTAAAAAAGGGAACTAATCATAAAATTTTGGAATTATTTAAATAGTACTTTTGAATCTAATTCAATATTTGTGGGTTTTTTTTTAAAATACAAAAGCTATCATTAGTTGTTTCTCATCATCGAAAAATGGACAAAAATGAGGATCGATTTCATTTTTCTCAAAGTATTTCTCTTGTTTTATTACTACCAGGAATCGACATATGACAAGTTTTTCATTCACAGAAAAAACAAAAACGAACGCCCTTTTTATCAGATCAGCTTATAAATGATTACTGAGTAATTCAAATGACTAGCTGTTTATCCACCCGTTAGTATAAAAAGGCAACAAATTAATAAAATAGATGGAAATCAGGTAGTGTTTAATTTAATTTGTTTTTAAAAAGTGATATTTGTGACCTTTAGAGTTTTTTTTACGATCTGTTAATGTACATACTAGACACCACTTAACGGAAAATAAACATAAAATCATTCTTCTTACTCTCGGTGCCTCTCTATGAACGATACCAAAGTACCCACTGTTAGCGAGATAAATCTCCCTTTCACTCTCCCATCCTCTCTATGAATGATACGAAGTCCGCACTCGCTCTGCGATTAAGCAATTTTCATCAGTACCCAGTTGATTCAGCTGAAAAAGCAGGCACAAAAATATGTCTATTTTAGCATAAATTTACATTGTAAATCACACACCCCATTTATGCGTCATACGGACGGACAGACTTTTGGTGAATTATAATAAGATTGTAGATACATTTAGAGTTTAGAGTTCTAATGGAGTTAGTTTGTTTGCAATCTTGCAGAAACGCCAACTTTGAATTTTATTTGAGAAATATTAAAAACTTTGATGGAGGACTTTCCTAGCTGAGATTTAAAAAATATATATAAATGATTATTGTTTCATCTTGTTGCAATTCTGAGATGAAATAATAAGGGTTGGGAACAGTTTGTAATTTGGCACCAATAGCGAACGGACAGATAACTTCAAGTCACGTCTTACTATAACAAACGGCTTTATTCCACTGTAACAAATAACAAGTAATAACAAGGGAAATTAACTCTTCCTAATTGGAAATAGTTATTAACATCGGCAATAACATTGCTGTACATGAAACAATTTTCACTTTAAATTTTTATGCCTACTTTTTATCTTCATTTAATTTATTAGTTGTTTTTTATTGCATCTTTTACTCAAGCCGATTACCCATCGGCAGTGAGTAAATAGCATTGATCGGAAAATAAAGAATAAACCTTAGGCGGGATTCGAACCCACATTGCCAATGGGAAGCACCATTTATACTGGCCTGCTCTACCAATTAAGCCTCAACCAGAAGACAAAAAATATGGAGGCTAATTTTGAAACCTGCTTTCAAAATTGTAAAATGCTACAAATGAAAATTTAAATATTGTTTCCTACTGTTCATATTACCTTAACTAATATTGAACATTTCATTTTTCCAGTATTTTGCAATTTAGAGTTATAGCATTGACAAATATTACAAACAAATAATTGAAAATACTGATTTGATTTGTTTGCTTTCAAGCAAAAGTGATCAGGTACAATATGGGCATTTGTAAACATATCAAGAATATTTTAACAAAGTAATAAAGTTATGTGCACTATAGGATAAGTAGCTAAGTGATTTTTTATATAAAATTATTTTTGCAAGTTCTTAAAGAAAATAAAGACCCTATATTAACATTTTAGATGAATCATCTGTTGAAGTCTAGATGTCTTCATTATTAATTTTTTCCAATGTTGGCTAAAATTTTACTTATTGATTGATATGATTGATATCTTGTAAAATTGATATTTTTACTCTGATTCAATAATAGAAGATTTAAAAATACATTGAATGAGCTTTAATAAAGTATAGTTAACTCATTGAATTTAATGTATTAAGTTGGAGTCACCGATTTATGTATTAAACTTGCATTACGGTTGCCTACTTGTTGCAGTAGCTGCTTTAATGGTGTTACCATAAATGTTGTGAGAGAAGTGTGTTGCCCTTATTACTGATAAGTATTAGTCATTGCAGAATGTATTTTACTGCAGACTTGTGAAAGATGATGAAAAACAAGACAGTATTAAAATTAACAAATAACACATTCAGTCCTTTACCATCTATGTGAATGATATTCTCTCTGAGCTTGAGACCCTCATTTCGATGTATGCCGATGACACAAAAATATACTTAGGTATAACTCTAGAAAACTCCACAGCCACATTATTGTCGGACCTGGGAAAGCTAGAAACCTGGGTCAACTTAATGCAGATGAAATTCCACCCAGTAAAAGGCAAGGTCATGCATATTGGGAAAAATAATCCCAAGAAAAAATAAATATGAAAACAACTAATGGCAAGTAACACACACTTAAGGAGACAGAAGTGGAGAAAGACCTTGGAGTGCATGTCGGCAACAAACTAAAGTTTTCTCAGCATACACAATCAGTAGTGAACAAGGCCAACAAAGTTCTGGGGTGCCTACAGCACACATTCAAGTTCATGAGCAAGGAAATATTCACAATGTTATACAAATCTCTCGTCCACCCACACCTGTGCATGGTCTCCTTAGTTGAAGCTTGACCAGGATGCAATCGAAAAAGTGCAGAGGAGAGCCATTAAACTAGTGACTGAACCAAAGGACCTCCCCTATGCTAGCAGACTACAACAGCTCGATATACCATCTTTCGCATACAGGCGCAGAAGAGCTAATGTGATAGAAACCTACCGCATCCTGACTAACCAACACTCAGTCAACACTCACTATCATTGCCCTATCTGCCCAAACAAGCACATACTGAACCTTTCACCAAAAACACACACTAGAGGCCACAGATACAAACTTCAAACGCAACTTGAAACTGGCGCGAGAAAACAGTTTTTCACTGCAAGAGTGACAGCGGACTGGAACTGTCTGAGTGAAGAGGTCTGAAAGCCAGGTTGGAAAACACAGTGCGAGATTTGGGATGTCTTTACATGATGGCAGACTAGAAGGAAAGAGGCTGATTAAAAGTTAGCGCCTGTCACGTGATGGTTTGCTGGTTCCTGATTAGCTGCTGCTGCACGTGAGGATGCATGGTCTAGCTGCCGCTTGGATCACCACAGTTTCCTTTGGTTGGGAAAGATGTTAAATTGAAGGAGTTGCTGGCCAAGTTTGATTCAGTGTTTAGTGATCAGCTAGGCTGTTTAAAAGATTTTAAGGTGAAGATACCATTTGATAAGACAGCAACACCACAATTTTGTAGACTCTTAGACACGAAAAACATTTTCCTTCCCCTGTTACAAACCTACATGAAAGCAAAATACATGGACAATATGATCTTTCACATACATAAACATTAACTAAATCCATACATCCCTCGTTTGAATAAATGTTTCATTTCTTTCTAAAGGAATGTCTCTTTTGTTTTTCATTCGTTGCTGTTCATTTCCTTTATCATGACCGTACTTAAATGGAGTCATTCTTTTCACTTTTTAAAAACCTTTATTATGGAGAAATTTCATACTTAAGCCGGCATCTACCTCCCTCACAGAAGTTTCGATACTCAAATCATAGGTTGGATTTCTTTCTGTTACAAAACCCTGGATGCTGGCACCCATCCTCCATAGAATAATATTGACCACTACAGCATTTTATTTCATCATAACGAATAATTACAAAATTTGATTATAAAATAGCTTTTAGAAAAATAACAATGCCTCTATATAAAAAGAAGATAATGAAAACAGCATTTGTAGTTTCCCCGCTAAAACCTATTGGGGGGGGGGGTAAAAATGTTTTTTTCTAGACATAATAAGGAGTAAATGTTGAAATTTTCAGCCCTCTAGCTCCATTACTGTGACCTGTACACATGATACATACATAGGCAGCCAGGCAGACCAACTTGAAAACTTGAAACCTAAATTTGAATATATATATATGCACACAAGCACAAACATGGGCAATTCTTTTTCAGATAAAAACTTTTATGTTAGAAGAGTAACAAGATGCTTTCTTTTTCAATGCAATCCAAATACAATTAAAATATTACACATTTATGAAATTTATTATCTTGTACAGGTATTACATTTGTAGAAGTAATATTCATAATAAAAGAGATACATTTCCTTGATATTTCTTTTATATTTCTGTTAATTTAATCTATGCACAGGCTAACAACATACAAAGGGGTGCTGAAAAGTTCTCGGGCAAACCAAGAAATGAATGGTTCAGTCAATGATCTGAAACAAATTAAAAAAGAAGTGCAAGGATCCTGCAAATTGGCACTTTATAATATAAAAGAACAGTCTTTCCAGATAAAATAACACTTATATTTTGGAAAGTGTGTCAGTCTGAGAACTTTGGGAGTGGGTTTATAAGTTTAACTTTATTACACATACACACAAATATATTAAAATGTGATTAACAAATAACTCTTTCATTTACAAACTGTTTCACAGCAAAATAACTTTCCCTACACTAAGAAGACAATCACCTGATGAACAATAACAAATGACAGTTATTCATCTCATCATAGTTAATTTCAATTTTAGATATTGTACCTAATCATATTACGCAAGAATATTCATTTAAATTTAGTTTCAAAATTTCCTATGTAGCTCTGATCTTTTCATTGGTGAGAATTGAAACTTTCAAGTACAGTGAAACTTTCATTTTTCAGTCACCATTTCAGTATCCTTCTGTTTTTGAGTATTTTACACTGAATTTTGTTTATTAGAAACTGTAAACCAAAACTATTATCAAAACTGTCAACATCGGTTTTTTGAGTTTTTAAGTGGGTCAGGCTGGCTGGCTGGCTGTCTATGTATCGCGCATACAGGTTGCACCAATGAAGATAGAGGGCTTAAAATTTAAACATTTACTCCCTACTATGTCTAGAAAAACTTTTTGGGGTTTTTCAAAATTCCCTCCCAAAATAGGATTTTAGTGTGAGTGTGTGTGTGTGTGTGTGTGTGTGGGGGGTTTCAATTTACAATGTAAGTTTATGCTAAATTGGTCCCTTAGTTTGTGTCTGGCCGCATTCACACTTTTCTTGTGAAAAGTTGGACTTTTTAGTGATCCTACAGAAGACGAGAGAAGTAACTTATTGATCGATCACCCCCATTTCCAATTTTTTAATTGATCACCCCCAACTCAGCATGCTGCCAAAAGACATTGGTCACATTATGATTTATATTGAGGGACTAACCATACCTATCTACTGTTATATATGTTTAAATCTATGTAATAATTTCATTCTTTGTTTTATTGAATGCGTGTCAACTTGATCATATGCTATTTATTAAATGTAATTCACTAATTATATATTGAACATCATAATTTTATAAAGATATCTAAATGTGAAGTAATTTTCGTAAAAAATACAAATTTGATAAATCCAATTTGGGATTATTTACCTGAGTTTGTAGTGCAAGTTTAATTCCAAAATATGAATGCTATGGAATCCAGACAAAAAAATTTCTTTTGAGTATTAAAAAAATTGCATATATTTGTAATCTAGTTCTGTAATAGTGACGCAAAGCAATAGACTGCACCCGGAGGCTCTCAAAAAATTGTCTTTTGCCCACTGGTTGTTATAGCAACACAAAAATGCTAGTGAGTTTTTTTATGTACACATTGTAATAAAAGAACGACCAGTGTACAAATTAATGTAACTAAGAATAAGCTGAAAAAACACATTGAATTATAATAAGACCTTGCACATTACTACATTAAAATTTTCACATGGCTACATTAAAAAAGATGAATAACTAGTAGGCAGTAGCATAGGTGTATGAGACAGGGGGGTGGGGAAATTGCCCTCCCAATTTCAAGCAAAACGGTGGGTAAAATTCGGGAAAAACAAGAAGGAAAAAATCGAACAGAAAACAAAAAGATTAACAAATTAACAATGATGACAAATTAGCAAACTTTAATTAGAATTCATATTAATTCTTATTTGTAAAAAAGATAAACTAAAATTAAATCAAAGTATATAAAACAAGTGGCATTAATCGTTAAATAAATAAATTGTGGTTGGTTTTAAGTAAATAATTATTTAAAATACTTCTAGAAGTTAAAAATGAATAAATCAAAATAATTCCTAAAATCTTCTTTAAAAGAAATTAAGTTATGCACAAAAATATGCTATTACCATTTTATTTCATTTTATTTGAATTTAGCTATTTTAGTAACCTACTTAGTAGTTGATATTTAATCTTGTGTGTAAGATGCAGAATGTGGCAAGCAAATATACTCTGATTACAAAGAAAAACATGTTCAGAGTGTTCATGCCAGTCAGACTGTAACTTTTACACCAGTGCTGGAAAAAATTGCAACAGACACTGAGTGCATTTTTCGAAAAGCGCCAAATCGTTCATATAAAAAGAAGGGAGTGAATGATAAAGGTGATATATTTATAACCCATACAACTTTCCAAACTATCACTAAGAACAGCTTTGTTGACAGTGACAATGATGATGAAGTGAATATGGCCCATGCATCTCCATTGGCTCAGCAGATCAATATCAATGAAACTGGACCAAATTAGCCAATTTTGAAACAATATAAACCAAAGAAATTTGGTAAGAGGTCTACTTTGAGATATTTCAAGAGTGAATGGTTTAATCTTTATCCTTGTAAACGTCAAGCTTCCTTTTACCCTTGTAAGGTGTTTATGCATAGTGATGCATGCAGAGTGACCTCCCTTGAATACTGCACTGTAACCCAGTTACTGCCCTGGGATATCGCGCTGGCTTTGAGAGGATTCATTAGGCAGTGCTACGAGGAACAGACAAAGGGTTCCTGCAAGTACACCGAGTGGATACTTCTTGTAAATAAACCTGTTGAAAATGTATATACCAGCTTTCCTACATGTTTCACATAGTAACATTTTTACTTTTGAAAACTGGAAAAAGACACATAGGCTCAGAAAGCATGCAAAAAGTGCTTGTCATCAGCTAGCCAAACAATTGATGTTAGTGTAGTGTCTCCCGGTGTCTCCCAGCTCGTGGGAGTCTCACTGAAAGGGAAAAGGATGAAGCAAAAGGAACAAAGGACAAAGGCGAATGTGATGTTGACTGATCGCCGTCAGCGAGAGAACTGAACTCTTCTCGTCTTCTTTATTTTCCCCCGGTTTGCCTCGCGCATGACCGGGGACTCACTTCCGTTTTAGGGGTTTGTGGCAGGGGACGCTTTATAGGTTGGAGACTCACTTCCGTTTTAGGGGTTAGTGGCAAGGGAGGTAACTCGTGGTATTTGCTCACTTGCGCAAAAACGCGTCCCCCACAAAGACGTACCATCAACCTACACAAAAACACACAACACAGCCCACAACACAAAGAGAAGGACCTCACATCCTCCTTAATGAAGAGGGGAGTGGTGTGATGTCCTGCCAGGCTGCGCAAGGGAGCAAATACCACGAGTTACCTCCCTTGCGCAGCCTGGCAGGACATCACAGTTAGGTCAACTAAATACTGTACACAAGCAGCAAGTGGCACGGAACTGAGAGTACTTGAAAATTATTATCGAAACTCTGTTGTTCACTGCCAAACAAAACATAGCTCAACAAAGCCATGAAGAGGACTGCAGTGACTTAGACAAAGTTTCAGATATTAACTGTGGTAACTTTTTGGGACTTCTACATCTTCGGTCCAAGGATATTCCTTGGCTAGAAGAAAAACTAAAAAGTCAGCTGGATGCACACATGCAGTGGACTTCACCTATTGTCCAAAACAAAATTCTTGATATCATGGCTGAGGTTGTTTTAGGCAGCATAGCAAATGATGTGAACAAGTGTTCCGGATATTTCATTATCGTTGATGAAACGTCAGACATCAGCAGGGTTGAGTGAATGGCAGTATATGAAGGAGAAACCAGGGAGTCTTTCATCGGATTTTATGCAATGCCCTCTACTGAAGGAAGTGTTCTCTGTGAGTTAGTAAAAAATGTACTCGGGAATCTGGAGCTAAAACTGTTTTGATGGGAGAATGAATAAGAGCAGTGTTCATAGAGGTTTGGCAACAAGAATTAAGGAGTGTTCCCCACTTGCCATCTATGTCCATTGCTCTGGACACCTCTTAAATCTTGTTATCCAATAAACAGATACTGAACCACTCCACAATGATTTAGGAACTATTCAAAGCCTCTACAACTTTCTAGAGAGTAGTCCCAAATGGCACACACTCTTTGAAAGCATCATGGTTGACAAAGAAATCTCACATACACACAAATCTCAAAGTGTAACAAGGTGGTCTTGTTGATATGAAGCAGTAAAAGCTGAGTAAAAGCAGTTACCTCATTTCATAAAAGCATTACTTGATTTGGCAAATGTATTAGAAATATTATGTTTCCCATTCCTCAAATTTCTTTCCTGCCCCAAAATAAATTGAAGGGGTTAAAATTAGGCACTTTGCCATTGGTTGAAGTTCAACCAATGAGAAGCGCCTAAAAAAGGGACCGCGGACTTCAAAATCCCTTTCCCTCTCTCTTCGCCGTGCAGACAAGACCTAAAAAAAGGGGGCTTCCCTTTTTGGGGACTGAACTGCTAACTTTCATTCTGATTTCACATCTACTCCAAATTACACAGCAAAATGTCAGGACGTGGCAAAGGAGGAAAAGTTAAGGGAAAGAGCAAGACCCGCTCATCCCGTGCCGGACTTCAATTCCCCTTCCATCGTCTTCTGCATAAAGACTATTATGCCAAGATGGACGCCGTCATAGAGAAACTGACCACACCGCTGAGATTCTCGAATTGGCAGGAAATGCTGCCAGAGACGACAAGAAATCTATAATCATCCCCCGCCACATGCAACTGGCCATCAGAAACGAAATAATGAACATTTGACCGACCCCCAAATCCCCAGAACCAAACCAAAACAACCCTACCTTCCCTCTATATCTATTATCTATCCTTTTCTCTTCTTATCTAATAAAGATTGGATTGCCTCGGACCAAAAAACCTGTTGCATTGTTGTTCTTTCTCTCACACTTGGAGTCATGATCCCATTTGCGCTAACAAATCACCATATGGAGGAGAGCTGGTTCTCTCTTCCAACCTGGACACTACGAGTACTTCTACGGAAAACAGAGGTCACCAGACTAATGTTAGTGTAATGTAAATAAATCCTTTTCATTTTAATTCCTTATAAATTGCCTTTCTTTTAAAATGTTTTTTTTATCCCTACGTAAAAACTCTTCATTTTTTTGTAAATGTCTAAAATTATTCCGCCTAGCGCAAGTAGTTTGCTTAATTTCCCGCATTACCCAAAAATAATAATGATTTTGTAATGCCTAAGAAATACGGTTTTATTTTCTACTACTCTTTTAAAGTATGTTTGTAATAATATTCTTTATGTTACTATTGTAGAGTGCGAGGGGTTGTTTCTACAAGGTTGTGATTTTGTTGTGTTGAAGTAGATATGCAATGAATGGTGAAGCAGGGGAGATGTTACTTGAGTTGTAGAAGAATGTGAACCGTTTCTATAGTTGAAGTTAGCGGTGAAAAAGCGATGGCAAAAATGACCCGTCATGGCGGCCGGTAGTAGCAGCAGGAAAGGTCACGGGGTCAAAAGAGGAAGGACGGAATATCGGCCGTAAGGTTTTTGGCGGTCAATTCAAACAAAGGAAAAGAATGAAAACACAAAGGCGTTGGATTCAAAATGTAAACAGGCCATGTTTAATAAAAAATATGTACGGAAAAAGGGGTACACTAAAAAGGAAATATATGCATATGTAAGAAAGGTTTTGGTGAGATGATGGCGAAAAGAAAAGAAAGAAAAGAAAGAGGGACTTTTGCCTCTAGCCATTTTTCGCGTTCCGAAATGTATTTTGTGAGACGGCAGTGTTAGTTTTACGAACTAAATTATGTAGGCTATGAGTGCTCTTTAATAATGTGTTTGCTCTCAACAAAAGAAATCGGTGTTAAGTGAAAAAGAGGGCTTTTGACAGAAAGTAGAGAAATGCCAGGCATGAAGGAAATGGATTCTGGTCAGGAAGACTTTTAAGGTTTGCTCAGCTAAACCTGATTTTTACCAGAAACTAATTATCGATGGCCGTTATACATTCTCGGTTTTGGCGAAAAAGGAATGGAGAAAGAATGACCAACGATTTTAAGTAAGGGATGGCATTTGAAGTAATGTCCGTAGTTAGGAAGTGGGGGCTACACGGGCGAAAGAGGCACCGTTAGAGAACAGGCTACGAAGGCCACGAGAATCGGCAGACAAGGGTTTTTATAGGCGTGTTGACGTCACGCAAAAAGGGAGCTAGAATTAGTTGCGTACATCATAGGGGTCAGAGCTGGCCCTTGTCGAGGTGACAAGACCAGTTTGCTATTTTAAACCCTATTTTGGTACTTAGTGAAAAGTGACCGCTACACTATCTTCATTTCACTGTATTCCCGACTGCGGGAAAATAGGTAAAGGGGAGTAGTTAAAAGCATTACCCCTTCTCCCACCTATCTAAATATATAGGCCGGGGGCCAGCAGGGCCTAACGAGCACCCCCCCCCATGATTCTACATTTAGGGTACCAAAACGTTCCTTAGGATGTCTTCTTTCAGAAAAAAGATGTCCACAAGAAAAAAGTTGGGAATTCAAAAATCCACTTTATTTTACCTTAAATACATAATTTATAGGTATTTCTGGATTTTACAATTTGGTAACATACATCGTTATAAAGCCAATAAGATTCCCTTTCTAACGATATATATATATGTATATACCACAACCAAGAATTAATTCAACAGTCTATAGAATTTGGATTGTGTACTTGAAGTTTTCATCGTAAGATGCTGAATATTTAGCTTCACGTTTTGGACTGTGACTTTTTAATCCCAACAGATACAAATTGTTAACATATACCGTTCGGAAGCTGATAATATTTCCTTTCCAACGGTATATACCTCCACCAGAAACCAATTCTACGATCCATAAAATGTGGACTGTGGTTTTGAAGTTTTCTCGTAAAATGCTGAATACTTAGCTTCGCGTTTTAGGCTGTAACGTTTTATACCCAAGAGATACAAATTGCCAACATACACCGTTGGGAAGCTGATAAAATTCTCGTTCTAACGATATACATATAGAGAGAAATAATTCTAAGATCCATAGACTTTGGGCTGTGTACTTCAAGTTTTCTTCGTAGAATGCTGAATACTTAGCTTCACGTTTTGAGCTGTAACTCTTTAAGCACAATAGATACACATTGACAAGATACACCGTTGGACAGCTGAGGAAACCCTCTTTCCAACGATATCTATATATCTATATATCTATTTCATGAATTAAATCCACAAATTTGCCTATAACGTATACTTGAAATATTCTTGTAAAATCCGGAAATACCTATAAATTATGATTTTTGAATTCCTCATGTCTGAAACCCATGATTTAGCCTTTGAAAGCATTCAGATATGTCAATTGGGAGCCGAGATATGAAATTATGTCTTTTTTGGTGTGTGCTGGCGGCCATTTTGTTTTATGCAAATGAGGTAGTTCTTCCCAACTTTTTCTTGGGAACATTGTTTTTTCTGAAAGAGGACATCCTAAGGAACATTTTGGTACCCTAAATGTAGAATCATGGTTGGGGGTGGGTGCACGGTAGGCCCTGCTGGCCCCCGGCCTAATAGCTATGAACAAATAGTAACCGTTGTCATTCAACAAAATGTCATAAGGGGACAGTTCTTCTCCCCTTTTTTTTTGCTAACTACTGATCCTTTGATACAGGGTTCGCTTGCATTTTTATCAAGTAGAGATTTTTAAGATAACTTGGTATGAAACCTTGTTTTGAAAATTGGCAAAAATGCCTTCTAATTTTAAATTCCTTGAAGCACATGGCAAATTGTTTATTTCCGAAATGTCTGAATTTTGTTTAAATGTATCGCCTAATATTGCGGTTGGCTTATATCTGATACTGGTGTCTTAATCTAGGTCAAAGCCTGTTGCGACGTGGCGACTTATTTCTTTTAAAATTCCAAGAAAGCAAGATGCCGTCAGATTTCGAGCCTAAAATCTTGTGTGAATTTATAGGCCAGAAATATGTAGCATTGTTTGATTAGTTACGTTACATTAAAACAAAGATTTACTCAAGATTAAGTGTTATTCGTGTAGTTGATGTCCTGTCTTATAACAAAAAAAAATATATTAAAAAAAAGTGAAAAACTTTTAAATTCCTATAATCCGACTTTTGATCTTAGATCTTGCTAAGACCTTTTCAATTCAAAAATAAATTTGAATTATACCCTCAATTTCTATCTATTGCAATGTTTGTTCTTTAAAAATAATACTTCTGATTCAGGTTCGAATTCTAGAATACATCCTTACAATTTAAATAAATAAGAGCTTTACTACATTTTCACACCCAATTACATGTTCTTTTATTTGAAATAAATATAACACTATACATAAATACACATTACAATTTAATGTGATTTTCTAATTAAAAAGGAACAAAATACATGATATATTTTTTACAATTTAATTAATTTTAAAATTTCCCTTTTATCAAATACACCTGTAGAGTTGAGGTAAGGGGTTAATAAATGTTAAAGAAGGGGTTACCAATTTGTTGAGTTGAATTGAGGTGTGTATGTAATGGATGGTGAAGCAGGGGAGATGGTGTTTGAGTTGTAGAAGAATGTGGATCGTTTCTACATTTGAAATTATCGGTGAAAAAGTGATGGCAAAAATGACCTGTCATGGCCGCCGGTAGTAGCAGTTGGCGTCCTGGTTAGGGAAGAAGGAAAGGTCACGGGGTCAAAAGAGGAAGGACTGAAAATCGGCCATATTGTTTTTTGGCGGTAAATTCAAACAAAGGAAAAGAATGAAAACACAAAAGCGTTAGATTTAAAATGCAAAAAAGGTTATGTTTAATAAAAACATGTACAGAAAAGGGGGTACAATAAAAGGAAATATTATTATTGTCCGGCTGACTACACGGTAAGAGTCCATCTTTGAACTGAATTACACCCACATGCATTGTTGCATTTTTATATTTACTCCTGTCTGGCTGACTACAATGGTAGTCCATTTTTTTTCAAGTCAATGAAAACCCATCATGGATGCGGACCATTTTGAGATTGCATATTGGTGCATAGCAAGATTACCATAAACCTGTACCTTATGGTGCAACATTTCTAAGGATCCTATCCGGATGAATGGCCCGGAATACACTTATTAGTCCGGGGGCCAGCAGGGGCTACCGTGCACCCCACCCCATGATTCTACTTTTCGGGTACCAAAATGTTCCTTATGATGTTTTCTTTCAGAAAAAAGATGTTCCCAAGAAAAAAGTTGGGAAGAACTACCTCATTTGCATAAAACAAAATGGTCGCCAGCATACACCAGCAAAACAGAATTTCGTCTCCCAGTTGACATATATGAGTACTTTAAAAGGCTATATCATGGGTTTAAGACATGAGGAATTAAAAAAACAATAAGGAAATATATACATCTGTTTGGCTTAAAGAGTTACAGCCTAAAACGTGCTGCTAGGTATTCAGCATTTTACGATGAAAACTTCAAGTACACAGTCCAAATTATATGGACTGTGGAATTAATTTCTGATTGTGATATATACATATGCATATCGTTAGAAAGAGAATTTCATCGGCTTTATAACGCTGTATGTTCCCAATTTGTATCTGATGGGCTTAAAAAGTTACAGCCCAAGGCGTGAAGCTAAGTATTCAACATTTTACACCGTTGTAAAGCTGAGGAGATTCCCTTTCCTACGATATATATATATGTATATATTTCCTTCATTAACTATATGCACAATTTTGTCTATAAAGTATACAGACACTTCCTTGTAAAATCTTTAAATACCTATAAATTATTGTTTTAGGGTAAAATAAAGTGGATTTTTTAATTCCTCATGTCTTAAACCCATGATATAGCCTTTTAAAGTACTCATATATGTCAACTGGGAGATGAGACAGCTTCGGAAAACCTAGACGGGTATCACACACGACTTCGGAATTTGGCCGCCACGTGCAATTTCCAACACGTAGAACGTGAAATTCTGGCGCAAATTCAACAAGGCCGTTCTTCCACGCGGGGCAGACGCAGAGCCTTGAGAGACGACTCCACTCTGAAACAAGTGCTCGAAGAAGCAAGGGCTACCGAGCTCGCAGACGCCCGAACTTCAGCAATAGAGACAAACGCTGTACACCCAGTACCTGGCCGACTAAGCTACAATCGAAGCGGATACAGACGAAACGGCGCAGATCTTTCTGCCAAAATCAACACGGAGATGTCCGGGGGCGGCTATAGCAATCACCAACCAAACTCAGCAAGTTGGCCACCACGTGGTGCCAACAGTTACCTCCCTTGCCACAACCATAAGACGGGAGTGAGTTCCCGGTCATGCGCCGGGCAAACCGGGGGAAAATAAAGAGAATCACACGAAGTGAGGAGACGATCAGTCTCCTCTCCGACGGTTATCAGTTAACATCACATTTGTCTTAGTCCTTGTTCCTTTTGCTTCATCTTCCTTTTCAGTGAGATTCCCACGAGCTGGGAAACACTACAGGCATTATAGGCCAGAGGAAATTTTGGGCCTCTTTACACCTGTGTCCGGGGATGACTGCCCCCTTTCGCTACGCCTCTGACAAGACAAGAACATAATAATAGCTGTAAGAAAAAGCAGTGTTATAGTTGATCACTACCTGGCTCGAGACAACAGAATTAAGAAGTACTTATTATAAGGATAAAGATAAAAGAGATACACGTGACATAGTGTTGCAGAGGGCCATGTGACAGAGGAAGGTATACTGAGTTGATAAGTCTTGGTAGGTATGGTTCCCTGATATACCAAGACATTACCGAAAACGATAATCCAGTAAAGACAGGAAGAAATGAAGAGAGCTCTCAAGGCTAATATACCAGACACACATATATCTGCCAAAAACTTGTATTAGAGAACTGCAATATACTCTCTATGCGATAAATACCACATTGCTAATTATTTTGCCGAAAGCGTGCAGTAAGTATATAAGTAAGAAGTTTCAATGCTAGTGTAGGATTAGAAGTAAATAATGCGTATCTAAATGTAAATAGATATAAATGTGCGAGGGGAGAGATAGTAAAACATGATTTACTATAATTAAAAGTAGGCACAATAATGTAGCAGTGGTCAATTGTATCAATAGTAGTAATTGATAGTAGTAGCAAGCTACCATGTGGAAAGGCAGGAGGAAAAAGAGGAGGCAGGAATGACAGCCAGGCGTAGCAGGAAAATCCCTCTGTTTGAAATGGAGGTCTCCGATTGGCTGAAATGATATTTTTGTAGACGACGCAAAATAGCCATTACTATGATTTTGAATGAACCACACAAAATACGAGGATTTTGGAATATCCAATAAAACAAAGAAAGACAAATGTAGGAGATAAAATGAACATGACATTTAATAATACATTGCAATAAACAAAAAGGTACATTAAATGTAGTTAATAGTAAAAAATATAGGGTGATATTTGCACCATTGTATATTGCGATCAAGACAAGAAATCTGCTTAAGCAAAAAGGATAAGTGACAGGAAGAACTAAGCCGACATAGAATAAGTGTTTTTACCAGAATGAATTTTACGGCTATTAGCTGAAAACTGAATTAGAAACAAATAGTTGTGAACTAGCGTGAAACAGCCATGATTGGTCCTTTAGATGGAGAGAAGAAATATATGTACTGGTAATATAATCGCCAGTGGTTTTGTGGGTTAGAACTACGATTTTGGCTCTCAAGGCAAAATCTGTATACAGACCCAAATGCAGGTACTGTCAAAAGCATGTAGTCTAGAAAGGAAGATGAATGGCTACACGTGGAATCCCATCCAATGGTGAAAACAAATAAGTGGGTAGAAATAGATAAGCTGGCTGAGAAAGAAAAGGTATTGGTTAAAAGAAGAAAAGAGATGTTATGTGTCTGAATGATGACACGGGCTATGTGCCACTGGTTTAAGGAAACAAGGCCAAACGAGCTATGATTAGTGTTTACGTGTCCATTTATAGGGAGCTGTTGACGTCATGAGAAAAGAGGAACTATAGTTTCGTATTTCATGGCGTTCAGGCTAGTTTTATTGTAGTGATAAAGCCAGCACGATATTCAAATCCATATTTGCGTATAATTAACTATTTAAAGGAAAGTTGCTGCTACACCAGCAAGGAAAATGGCATGGCAAACGTGATGTGAGTCATGGTAAAAAGGGGTACGGATCGCTTTACGATTTGAACATTCTTGGAATTTCTAATCTTAGCGCAACACGTACATTTGTGGTAATATTTCTGCTAGACCAATCATAAAGGCCAAGAACTACACTTTTATAGACTATGCCTTATCCAGATAAGAAAAGGGGGAAATTCCTTGACAAAGAATGATGCAAAAAGACATGGGGAAATGGCAGGGGGAAGAGGAAAGGGCTGAACTGCTCCAGAATGAGAGGGAACTATAAATTCTATAAATAGGAAGTCACTTTACATCGAGCTTAACAACCGCCAAAGGCTAGTTTGTTTAAAAGAGAAATGACAATAAAAGAGAAGTTTTGTCTATAACATTGAGAAGAGTCATTAACATGCCAACTCTTTTTCAGACAAGCCAATCTCTTTTTGTGTTTACATCAAAGATGGGAAGAAGAGATTGGGTTGACCGAACAAAAGTTGGTAGGACACTGAAGTTATTCTTCCAGTCACAGCCTGTACGATGAGAAGCAGTTGGAAAAAAAGGATATTGAACTATAATCATGTCATTCGATATTGCCCTTGTCATGATGCCTTAGCATTTTCACATGTTTTAGTTTTCATTAATTTGCATAAGATATCAGAAAATTCCAAAGGGTACTTGTTGTTGAGGCACCGTTTAGCAGAAAACAAATCCACGTGACCATTCTCTGCCGAATATTACTGTCATTTCCTAGAAATTAAAGAATTTAGTATTATTTTATATGAGTAACTATCAAAATGTTTATTGAATAATCATTTTTATGTTTGTTCCACAGTCGCCAGACTATTTTTGTCATTTATTTTTCTAGTTTGTAAAGTTTGACAATTTCATTATCTTTAAAAATTGAATATGAACTTTTTCCTCTCAGTCTCAACTAAAAAATGCTTTCACTTTTTATGTCACGTCATGTTTTTACTTGAACGAGAGAACGGTTGATTTAAAACAGCAACGAACAATATCACTTTCGTTTTCTTGCCCAGGACAATGATAATAAATCCTTTTAGATTAATTAACCTTTTGTCTATGTGAATGAAATACTTCATTACAACGTTATTAAATTTGCTAATAATTTTAAATTAAGGTAGACAACGTTAACAAGCTATTTGAAATAGATTTTGTATTTCTTCTCTTCAGGAATATGCAATGTATTTCTTTAGCAATATTGTTAATTTTTTTTATAATATCGTGTGTTGTGAAGAAAGCTTATTTTACAATAAAGTAATGGTGTCAAAAGTTTTAAATGATGCATCACTTGCAGTGTGAAAGTCCTCTGTACAAAATGCCAATGTTTATTGTTTTTAGATAGATAAAAAGATGTGCGGTAGAGTATGGGAAATATTTGATAAAATCCTAGTTTACTCACGCAGCAAATACTTATTGAATTAAGTGTTTAATTAAAACATTGTTTAACACTGTTTCAGAACCTTTATTATATTTTAAGTATTTATTTCAACAAGCCAAAAGCAACACAAACTAACCTTAATCTTAACTCACGGTCACGGCCAGCATTCATTGCATTAAAAAATAGCAGTTTACTTAAGATCATCAAAAACATTTTTGTTTCTTAAAATGGACATTAAAATATTGGATTTTCAGTTACTATGCGGCAGATGTACAATGTCTGAAGAACTAAGGTATGTCATTCATTATGACTATAATTCAACGATTTTAATTTTGTACGTTATATTTGATGCTTCAGTACAGTTAAATAATATTTGTAGCCAAAATTAAAATATAACTAATTATCATAATTATCATCGCGTTTCTATTACATAAAATTCAGTAATGACTTGAAATTATTCCCTTATGTTTCTGTTAGTGTAGGAGGTAAAACTGAAAACGGGGAATATTTAATTTAACACCGCTTAATCTAAGCTTATTTACGACTCTCAGTGTCAAGAAGACTCCATGTTACTAACGTCCCGTCAAAAGAAGTATAACGAAATGAAAAGGACCTAATAATTGTATTCAGGATAATTTTGTTTGGAGAAGTCCAGTTGTTTAATTATTTTGATGTTAGCTGTTTAACTTTTGTATATATTGAAAAAGTTTGGATTATTACTATTTTTTAACACTATTATTGTTACTGTTGTGACGTCATAAATATGGAAGACAGATGAATCCATTGGGTAGCAGCTCTCACCTAGATCTTTCCAGTTCTGGAGGATTTTGTAGTTTACGTGAAATGGTCTGCGAAAAGCACCTGAACATGTCGGCCTATTATGAAAAGACTACTAATAGATGTATTGTATTTTACCTGTTATCATAATGTTGAGATTACTCTGAACGTTTATCAGCACAAGCTAGTTGCTTGTTGCTAGCAAGGAAGGAATTAATGGCAAGTGCAAGTTGTCTCTATTTCCATTTCTGTTAACACATTAGATATTTATACGCAAATGAAATCAACACATGGTACAACTAACTTTTAATAATAATAATAATTTTTTTTTCGTCCTTCGAAATCTATCGTTTATATCTAAATAGACGTCTTCAAATTCACATCTATATTTAATTTACCTTGTCTTTATCCCTGTGATAACTTTTTACGTTTGCTTGATGATGAATAATACAAGTACACAACATAACAGTACGAGTAGTGCACCTAACAGCGGAGTAAGCAGCGCTGGAAATGGTAGCATTAGCATTGGTATCAGTGCTAGCAGTAATGCTTGCTGTAACAGTCAAGAACAACAAGATCTCTCCCAGTGGTTGTCTATCACGGAGGAAACACTTTTTCTTCATGATGGTCTACTTCGCCTTTCAGACATCGTTGAGCTTCCTCAAGATGTTAATAATGTTAGAGATAGCAGCGATCACGAAGTGGTTACCCTGGATACAAAGACTCCGGCTGAACTGAGCGAACACATTATGTCAGTATGTGGTACTCAGAACAACGCATACTCCAGACTTCTTGAATACCGGCTTAATGCTCTTTGCGGTTTCTGGAATGCTCAACGCCAGGTTGCTGCGTCCATTTACGACCAACAGACCGAGAGAGAGAGTTCTGAAGATGCCGCGAGTTGGAAAAAACAAGGTGGTTTTAAAGACATTGAACAGGCTTCGTTTTCTACTCGGATCAGCTTATTACTTGTACTACCACTTCTTGAATCCATGAGTCGAAATGATCCAGAATTATGTAGTGTTTCTGCAGGTGTATTACTTGAGTGTCTAAAAGATTGTCCTCCTTTTAGCCTTTCTAAGGAACCTGCAGATTGTATGAAGGGACTGGAACAACTGTTATGTAATTGGCTGGAGGAAAAATCTAGCCAACCTACTCAAAATCATGAAAGATCTTTCTTGAAGTCATATTCTCATCAACAAAAACGCCCTGAAAATTCAGATCCGTTACAATTGGCTGCCTGCAGTATGTCTTCATTCAGTAAACAATGTGAACGTGTAAATGCTGCATCTGCACTTGTAGCTTTGGCTTGTGCACGGTAAGTATTGCTCAATGTTCCTTCTTTTGTCGCCTGTGGTGGTGATCAACCGCTATAAAACCAGTCTATCAATTTCCCCCTAATATTTCATTTTATGATTAGTTAAATTAAAGACTAGAGATCAACTGAATGCATGCATGCTACTGGAATATTTAGAACTAGTTAATCCCCGTGAAAAAAAAAATCACGGATATATAGGTTGTCCCCACTAACTGAAAGTAGAGAGTTCCTATAAAAGCCTTTCGTAATTCGTAAGTCGAAATGGCATAGAGCGAAGAAGTGATTACCATTATATGGGAAACATTTTTGAGCGTCCTCAGACCCTCAATGGTTGATGATGGTAATGTCAGGCTGAATCATGGGAGGTAGTTATGGTGGCAGGTACAGGAGATAGGTGTGTAGGCGAGAAAAGGGTGTGCACTGCCTCTGTAATGGCTCACTGCCAAATAAAAACTGAACGCTATTTTCGCTTTTCGACTTTTTTTCGCGTAACAGTGGCGTAAAGCGGACTTTCAAAAAGCGGGGACTACCTGTATTTGAATTTTATATTTTAGAAAAAAAACAAACACTTGTTTCAGTGGAAGAGTCCATTGTTTACAATGGTTGGTAAGGTGCTATTTTTATCCTTTTACCTTTAAGTGGAAGGGTCCATGGTTACGGACAGAACTAAGGAATCCACCCCGTTCATTATATAAGTAAATGTTTTTTTTAAGTGTCACCAGTTTTCTTGTTGAAATGATTTTTTATTCAATTTGAGCTGACATTGTTAATACTTGCCGTCGTCGATGCCAACTTAATAGGCTTTGTTGTTGTTAACGTGATACTTTTAGTTCATTTAATTAAACACCCTTGTTTGTAATTCTGTTAGATTACACGTATAATCAATTTTGGAGGAAAAAAAACTGTTAGTGTTAACCGTCTACACTGGATAATGATAATCCATATTTTAACTAAAATACAAATCCATATATTTTGCTTAGTCAACAATATTGACAATTATCGTCTTTTAATGTTTTGGAATAGGTTTTATAGTAGTTTTAGTTTAGTATCATATCCGAAAACAGATTTTGCGATTTTAAATCATTTACTAACTAAATGAAGTTTTTCCCTACCGTATTATTTATTTTTTTGTATTATGTTGATCCAATGCTGTTATTTTGTTAGTAGTAAATCATTTGATGAAGCCACTGTTTTGTTCAGTCTATAAACAAAACTAAAAGAAAACCTTTACACCAATATTGTTCCAGTTCATTTTGATTTTTTTACATTAAAATGTAAAAAAAGAAGAAAAAAACTTATTGAATCTACCATTTCATTTTTATTTTTATGAACTCAATTTTTGCATTTCATTAAATTATGAATTTTGTCGACGTTTATTTTAGACTGCAGTAAGGCGGTGTTTTTAATTCCATTACAGAAGCACCCAGATGCTTCAACATTCAACAATACAGTTTATTTTTCTTTTGGTACTTTTTTTTCCCTCCACAATGAGCACCTGCAGTTATTGCTGTACCTTGTTAAATATTATTCACTGATTTATTAAATAGCCACAGAAAAAAAAACCCTCTTAGTTTTATACAATCTTTTAAAAAATACAGTTGTTTTATCAAACGCATTATCGATCCCAAAACTGAAAAATTCTTTTATTTTCCACCCTGAAAACTTGATTGTGTGAACCTGAACCACTGACACGGTAAATAGATCAAAATACCATTTATTTTATTCTGTATTTTATAAAAAGTTTGTCTTGCTTGACTGACCTTCTTTCAAAGTGTATCCATCAATATTTTGGTGGAGAGCTTTATTTTTTATTTTTTTTGCTAACTTTGCTAAAAACAAAGGGAGGCAGTGATAAGATTTGAACTGATCAAACTTAACCTCTATTTTAACATTTAAAAAAATTATTAAAGAGTTGTATAGCAAATGCATTTTAAAAGATCGTCTGAGACCATAATAACAAAGTTGATTTATGATTCTTGTATGGTAGGCAGGGGCGTAGCTGAAGGAGTCCCCCAATGGAGCCCCCCCTCCACCATACCATATCTCCTCTGCATCCGCTGCACATGCTGTGCACTTAATGAGTGCCTTCTGTAGCCATCTCCACTGCCTCTGCTTTTCGCGGAGACGCTGACGCATGGGAATTGGTGACCAAATCCATAGTGCCTGTTGCTGTACGGGTGCCATTCATTGGAGAGAACAGACAAAATGCATGGCTGTTTGGGTGTATCGTGCATCAAAGAATGAAAGAGTCACACACCAATTGACAATGAGCAGAAATCTTTATTTAACACAAAATATAGTAGCGAGAGTAGTTTACTTGCTTTGCGTTAAGGGGGATGCGAGAGGCAACTTAGGGAACTACTGCTAGGATTGTCACTCACGGGTGAGGGAGAGGGGAAAAAGAGAGAGCATCATTGCGTCCAGCGCTGACCCTTAGGTCCTGCTGACTGATTCTACTCTACTGCTGCTGCTACTATCTCTCCCGTGTTTTTTATAATCTCTGAGTGACTTTTTAGCCACACCTACTTTTTGGAACCACGTTTTTGCACATATGTTTTTAATAACTCTAAGATGGTATCTCTTGAAGTGGTCAACTGTGGGAATTGCTAATATATTTCTAACAACCGCTAACATTTCATTTTGGCAAAGACCGGCGCTCAATTCCTCACCTTCGACCTCTAGCTGTCTGGGGAATGAAACCCTTTTTCCTCGACCGTGAGAATCTTTTCAACTTGTAGTTTTAGCCTTTAAATTACATAGCTTCTCGCTGACCATTACATAACACGCAAGGGCGTTGCGGAAGGAGTCCCCCCAATGGAGCATGTTTATTTATTGAAAATTTTTTATCAAATCTCACTAAATCGGTGGTTTCTAACCTTTTCAATACTAAGGACCTCCATTTATTTGAATGAATTTTCATATGGAGCCCAGACTTTTGATAGGTCCGCCCACTCAACAAGCTCATGGACCCCTAGACTTTTAAAAGGTCTGCCTACGGACCCCCTGTAATACTTTTGTGGACCCTCCGGGGTCTGAGGCCACCAGGTTGGGAACCCTACACTAAATGTTATGGGGGAGGGGTTCAAGGAGCCAAGCACCCCGGGCCACTAAATCTCCAGCTACATCCATGATGGTACAATGGGTTAAGCTAAGTTTAAAATGAATTTTGATACTGTAGTGGGGTAGTTTATAGAAAGATTTTGTTTTATACAGAATTTTTATCACAAGATTGGAACTACTGATAAATTAAAATTGTATTATTTTAAGTGAATCTAACATCAGGTATGAAATTTCATAAAAAAAGAAATAAGAGAATTTGTGAAAGAAAAAAGGAACATTGAAAAAGATGAAGTGTCAAAATCAGTTTCATTCAAATGGTCCAATTTCGATGGTTAGAAATCCCATGTTTGCCTAATCTGCAGTTTTTATATCATTGCCTGATGAAATTGTTGAATTGCATTTTAAACGTTTGTCATTTAGTTCTTATTGATTAGGAAGCTTTTAATTTCATTTAGGAAAGTAAACTGTTTTTTATGTTTCAGCGGCCATTTGGAGCTCTTCATCCACACTGTTCATTTATTGCAAATGCTAAAAGATATTGAACAACTTCCATTGGCTGATATATTAGCCCATTTGCTGGATACAGAAGGTGGTCCTGGTCAGACAATCTCTGTTTTAGGGAATAAACATGCTGTATGTTGGGGATTTGAAGATCTCCTTAATCCATCAGAAAAAGATCCTGCGGAGAAAGAGAAAGAAAAAGAAAAAGGTTTGTGAGAGAAGTTTACTACAAATGAAGAAAATGTACTCATAATTTGTTCTATCATTTTTTTCTGAAAATTCATTCGAGTAAATGACTGACTGTTCAGTGAAATCTTAGTGAAAGATTATTTTATGAAGTTACTGACTTTAATGAACTAAATTTATGTAATTGTATTTCTTTGTTTAATCTTTGTAAATGAAATAAATTTCAATTAAAAAATCTTGAAAGGTGTACTTTCTGCAAATTTTTCTTTTCAAGTTAAAATGGGCTATTCGATTTTCACAATTTAAATGATAAAGATTTAAACAATATATGTATTTAGTTTCATTTTCACATAGGCATAGTGTTGAAATTGGAGCATGTAACATAGTAACATAATATCCAATTATATGAATATTTAAGCCATTTAATTATATATCATATTTCCTATTTAAAAATGTTATAAAACATCTTTGTCTATCAGGTTACTTCAAAATCATCCATCTTCAATTGTATTTTCACCATTATGCTAAATTTATATTGTCTGAAATGAAATTTGTATTAATGCACATCTAATGACCATATCATCTCTTTAGCTATTATCATATATTTCTATTGTGCAGTAATTAACCATAAGTTTCATCATTATTTCCTAGATGGATCATTTAACATCTACTCTTTCACATGAATCAGTATGCAGACCTAGATTATTTGCTTTTATTTTGTATTTACAATATTATTTATTATAGACTCACTTATTAAAAAAATGTTTTTTCAGTTAAAATATGAAATAGCTTAAAAGTATTACTGTGAGAGGTATTCAAACTAATATCTCATCGTATTTGGTTTTATTAGTGTCTTTCAGCCTTCCTTGGATGTGTATAATTCATTGTAGGATAATACTTTTATACTATTTCATGTATTATTTTTTCTTTGTCCAGAGCAGATCGATAATCTGAAATGAAATCAATATTAATCTACCTCTGATGTGGAATAATATTAATTTCATATTCTTAAAGATTTTATTTTTCATACTTAGAAATTTTACTTTAACAAATCCTGAATAAATCGATTTTGAAAAATACAGAAAATAGCTTGATTGACATTATTTTTATATTATTCATGTAGTGGTTGTGATGTTTACAAATGTTCATGCTAAAGCAAATTTTCAATCAGTTGCTATAGTGTTACAAAGCTTCTCTGGCAATTTTATATTCAGATACCCAAATCACATAAATGAACAAAATAGCTTTGTGATATAATACTAAAAAGTTTCATGCAAGGTTTGGTTTAAAAATTACACCTGAAGATAGACATCGGGAATGGTTACCTGTTAATTTTTGACAAAATTCTTTAAGTTTCTCACACTGTACATATGTGTACTTTAAGATAATACTATCATATAAATATTAATGTTTACCAGAGATACTGTAGTGTCTGGATTCTGCATGAGAAAATGAGTTCTTAAAACTTATCAATTCTTCATTATGAAAAACATCATTATCAAAAACCACACCTATCGGGCGATTTCAAAACAAAGAATTGAGTGAATCCCCAAAATATAATTTTAGGTATTAACAAATAAGGAGCATTGTGGATTTTCTTAATTTTTCAATTTATTTTAATCATCATTTGAACATATACAACATTAATAAAATCCATCCCAGTTTCTTCTCTTTAGTCAAATGTCAATTATCTCATGTTTTCAGAATTAGTTTTATCTTGATATCATTACTATTTTTATCTGTATCAGCCAAGGCCTTCATGTTACAGAAGAGATGAAAATCAAATGGTGTTTGACCAGAAATATAAATTGGTTGGTTAATGAATTCAAATCTAGAGCCATGTTGTGCATCAATTTGTGAGCAGATGCTGTGTGGCGTTTTACCGTAATACACCCCGTGTAGTTGCTTCCAATTGATTGCATAATATTCTTTATCTTTTTCTTTGGAGGAGAGTAATTGATTATTAGTATTCATTTTGCAATCTTAGAAAATTATGCTAGCTGAAAGTCTTTAAATGAAAGAAGCTTTAATTCTTGCTTGGACTAGCAAGTGGTCGATTCTCATCCATTATACAAATTAATCTATAAAATTGGTTGGATGTACTTCAAAGCTATGCAATCATACTGGAGCATTACTACTTATTAAGCATAAATTGTTAGTCAGTATGTTTCACAAAAAATGCAGGGAGTGAACAAAACTGATGGCATATGAAGGACTGAAGAAAATAAGCCAACAAAGGAAGAAATAAATAAAACCTATGGAAATCACTAAAGCTATTTTTATTTTTTTTTAAGAGGAAATGTAAGGTTAAAATTTAGATTGGACTTGTTAAATTTTGCTTTGTTTAAAAGAAGGGGAACATTTTTTAAGGAATAATGATACCTACATTATTTAGAACAAAAAGTATCAGAATTTTTTCAAGGTTTCACTGCAATAAATAGTACTTTTAAACATATCTCCTGTTATAAATCGAATAAGTAAAATTTGTTTTGAAAATGCATCAATCTCACCTCTTGAAAATAAAATTCAAGAAAATAACATTTTTTTTTTTTCTCTCAGCATTATCAATTTTTTTAGCTAATGAACTAGTTTACATTGAATGGGGATGGTTTTGCTTTTTTGCTGCTGCAAAAAGATAAAAAATTGCATTAATAAGGTTTAATAAAACTGTTTTTCAGTTATGCCACATGCCAATCAGTGCTGATATAATGCTGATTTCAATTAAAAAAAATTTATAAAAGTAAATATTCTAATTATATTTTTGTATTAAACAATTATTCTCACAATTTTGATGAAAAGTCTTCCTAAAGTAGATATAATTGACAGAAAGAGACTGTTTTGGTGGTGGTACAATGGCCAGATTCATTGAAGATCAAACTCACTTGCAGTAGGATGTGAATTTTGTTGCATCTTAATTATTGCTCTACAGTTGGTAATCAAATGTTCTTGAAGTAAGCACTATGTATTAACATTTCTATTTCTCTTCATTATCATAATTTCAAATTTTGGATTGTTAAATACTCTTGTTGAAATTTCTTGCTTTTTAAAAAAATTAAACTTTTGTAACCATCAACATTTAAGATCAAGGCTAAGCAGTTTATTAAAAATAAATAGAATGTTAGGTGGGCTCAGTCTGGCTCTGTGAAAAGGATGAGTTTAAAAGCTCAACATTTATTCGAATATTTATAATTAATGCCCTTAAAAATAGATTACAGAAAATGTTTCTTCTTAGATTCAGTAGAATGAAATTCATGCTCAATTTTAAAATAAAGTTATCATAAATTGATTTGTAATTTGGTAGTTACTGAATATTAGTGTATTACTTGTAGAAAGATAAAAACTATTGCCAAGGTACATCAGCACCTGTTAATGTACATAATTTGACCATCTTTTGAGCCAAATATATTGTTTGGAAGTTATTGCAATGTAAACTGGCTTGACAAGAAGACTAACTAAAACATACATTTTCTGTAAATTCATGATGGCTCACAACATTCAAATTTAAGCAGATTTCAATTTGTCATTCTGAAGAGTTGATTTGTCTCTAGAAAAGGTGACACCTGTTGAGATTTCAAGGGTTATAATGCTTTAATTTATTGATTCTTCTGAAAAAGATTCTCTGAATTGTAGCACTTTCTGTGGCAGTCTATTTATCCCATTTTTTTCAACCCATGTTCTTAAAAACGTTATATATTTTCAGTAATTAGAGGCCCAAGAACCTCTATAACAATTTTCATTCTAATCGATTCAACAGGTCAAAGTTCAATATCTTTTGCAGGTTGACATGTTTATTTACATATAAAATGTAAACAAACAATCG
>VCCN01004787.1:261230-271440 GCA_006491835.1 Architeuthis dux
TATATATATTAACTGCTACCACACTCCCCAAACTAATAATCGTCATGAGGGAAGAAAGAAACAAAGAATTCTGTGAAAATTACTAGCCTGTACACATCACAGATGCTGAAAGAAAGCTAAGAGTAGAATTGAATTTTGAATCTGAATTAAAAATAGAAAGGCATTAAATGAAATATTGTTTAAATGTTGCACAATGTAGGGAAGGTTTCCCGATGGTAAAGTTTACACCTTCGCTTACTCTGTTAAAAACAGTAACTAATAAAAAGAAAAAGTAAATACATAAATAATATATTGTTCTATTTCTTGGAATAAATTAAATTGTTTTGATTTATTTGCCGTTTTTATTTCTTTTTCACTTGATCACCCAATGTTATAAACGGTGAACAAATAATTACAAATTAGTTAATTAAAGCGAGGCTGTAAACTTTACCATTTTGCAATATGAAATAAATTATATAAGTTTAATATATTGTGAAATAAATTAATACATAAAAGCCAGAAAAATAATAGAAGTTATTTTAAGTCAATAACATATGAATCGGTTTATTTTATATAAGAAATTTCTTTTTTGGATGGTTTGATTATTAAAATTTAAAAAAATGTAATTCTTTTTCGAACGATGTTTTAAAAATAAAAAAACGTAACTAAAAACAAAGGAAACCAGATTATTACAGGGCAGAAAGACAGGCTAAATGCTTCAATAGAGATAAAGATCTGGAACAAAATTGGCAAGAATACCTAATATCATGCAGGGATCTCGAATTTAAATTTTGTGACCGCTCCATTCAGTTATCCCCCGTAGCTATTTGTCCTAAAAATCATAACCCAGAAACAACTTGGCCAATCTGGACCAAAATTGGCAGGGATCTCAATATAAAGTTTTTTGGCTGATCAATGCAGTTATCTCCCTGCATTGTAGCTATTAGTATTGAAATTCATCATTTGGAAAACTACTCAACTGATCTGAACCAAACTTGGCTGGGATACTGAGTATCATGCAAGAATCTCAAATTTAAATGTTGAGCCGATCCAAGCACAGTAATTTCCCCTGCATCGTAGCTATTTGTCCACATCACCCAGCCAAATGCCTCATTAAGGCCTTCCACAGTAACTAGCTGAAAATATTGCCCATGAGGTGGGTTTTCAGCTAAGTAAGTATTAATTGTAATAGATGAGGTACCGGTCTACGCCGAAAAAGAGGTAAAAATTGAATAGATGGATAGATATCAGATTATTATTGCTGTAAGTGCAAATCCAGACCCCCACAATAAAGATTCACAGAAGACACAAAGTAAGGGTCTAGTTTAGTATTATACTTACATTGTGAATTGAACCTCTGGTTAAAAACATGAATTTTCAAACGGAAAATGTGAAAAAAAAGAAAAAAAAGTCTCTCCTGGATTTCCAGAAGTTCCCTTTTGATTTTGACCCTAAAATTGGAAAAAGTTCCTCGATATTGACCCCTAAAAGTGAAAGTAAAAAAAAGTTCCCCTTTGACTTTGACCCCTAAAAGTTTATAAGTTCCCCATTGATTTTGACATCTAAAAGTAAAATAAAAAGTTCCACCTATATTTTTATCCCTAAAAGTTCAACCTCGATTTTTTTTTTTTTAAATTTTTTTTAACCCCTAAAAGCGGAAAAAAAATTCCCCCCCTCGATTCCGACCCCTAAAAATGAAAAGAAGTTCCCCATTGATTTTGATACCTAAAAGTGAAAGAAAAAGTTGCACCCTCGATACTAACCCCTAAAAGGGAAAAGAAGTTCCCACTCGATTTTGACCCCTAAAAGTAGAAAGTTGATTTTTTTTGTAAAGAAATATATAAATGAATATAACAAATGGTGTAATCCCGTCCCTAATATTTAATTTAATCCTAATAAGTTTAGGGGCATAAAACGAATATACATTTTATTTCTTTATACGTTTTGTTTGAATTTCTGTGAATTATTCCATTTTAGAATTCATTGAAGAATACTGCTGCATTGCTTTATTTATTTATTCATTTATTTTAGATGAGGACTATGGACGCAGCATTGCTTGTGATGGAATCTATTTGTATGTGACAAATGCATCTGGGAAAGGGCTTGCTAAACTTGGCACTGGATTACATGGTTCCTTGAGGTATAATCTTATATTCTATGCATATAATTTACATTCTTGATGTTAATTCTTGAAAAATTTGGTAATTTTTTCATAGAAAATGACATTATTTTGCTCTATTGGCATGTTTTGCATTGGGTAATTTATAAAAATATTTTAATTATCACATCAACAGAAACAATATGCTTATGTATTTAATAATTTTAATTTTGTGGATTTTTTATTTTCATATACTATCTGTAATTATTTACAAATGGCACATTATATATAGAAGTTGAAGCAAACCTTTATTAAACAGTCTTATCTCTATGAATTGTTTTTTAGGCAGAGAAGAAATTTGTATTTGTTTCAGATATTATGCTGTGTTGGAATCCACTAAATGAAATGTGATCTAATGTTAATATACCACTTCTGTGACAACTGTCAAAGTGTGTCTTAGCCAAGTGATAAGGTATATAATACAAATCTGGGGAATTCATGATTACATTTTGGACATGGAAACTGCCACTCAGGGCCTTGTCCAAATTTGATCGTTATCTGTTTATTACATACAAAATTATGGAGAATACAAAAAAAAAAAGAAAAAGTTGATTGAATCAGTTTGAATCTTTTGGATAAAATGAAAAACATGATATTCTTAAATAGAGAAGTCATACCAATTGGTTTTACTCATATGCTGGTTAAGAATTTATCTTAAATACAAAGAAACTATCCATCTTCTTCCAGGAAGGAATAAGAAAATTTGCTTTCGCCTTAGTTTTCATTTCAGGCCATACTGTATGATCACATGTGGCCAAATCGGAAGTTATATTGATGAGCTGTAACAATTAAAAAGTACTTTTGATAAATCTTATGGGTCTTTTTATATCACCAACATTTTGCTCTCTCTACACATGCAGAAATGTTATGACATTTTTTGTAATGTCACATTTATACGATTACTACTATATAAGCAATAGCAAACATTAAAGTTTTATTAGCTATCACAAGATAAAATATCAACCTCAGAAATAACTCATTACATTTAAGAATGTCAAAATTTGTCTTTGTGTGATGTATTAGCAAATTTAAGTGTATTGACTTTTTGGCAAATTTTTGAAAACCATGTCTAAAATCTTAGATAATCAGAAAAAAGACACCTAATGTACTGAAGATATGTTGCTATTTTTATAGTAACTTATCACAGACTTAGCTAAAAGTGTGATTATGTTTCAAGATCAATATTGATTGTTTATTATAGTTTATAACCGATATACCCTTAAAAAAAGAGAATAATGTAAATACAGGTGAATAAGATTTTTTCTACTTTAAGTAGCATGAAAGGTATACTCATTTAAAAAAAAAAAGAAGATTTTTCTCAAATTTATCTATAATCTGGTATTTAGTCAATATTAGTGGATTATTTGTAGAAAAACCTAATTGCCAAAGCACATATATCAGAACCTATCAATTTACATAATACCACTTGCAAAAACCACTGAAAACCAACATTTATTTACAACATATTCTATTTTAATCTGAAAGAAAAGTATTTGATTTCTCATTTGTTCATTATCATTGGATAAGAGAATAATCTTTTGTGTCAAATAGAGTTGATTTTTTTAATACTTTAGTAGTAATAGCAATTTTAATTGGTAAAACAAGACTAACTAAATATGTTATTCTGTTATGGTATACCAAGACTGCTCTTGGCCTTCACCAACTAAAGATATGTTTGTCCAAATATTGTTGGAGAGTATTACTAGAGATTTGAACTGTGGTATTCAGGTATGGGTCTTATCTAGTGCCTTTGTGAACTGGAATCTGAAAATGGCTGAAAGGCATAGCAATTTTTATTCTGGAAATATATTCAGGTACACCATTTTTAAAATCTTTTTTTACTTACTTATTTATTTATTTAAAAAAAATGTTTTTTTTCCCTGTCACCATTGGTCTCAGAACCGTGCTGGATGATCCATTTTGTCAGACCAACAGAAGTCACGTGATAATAATTCAATAATACACCTCTGACCCACTAATTATGCACATCTTATATCTTTAAAGCATTAGGACTGTTAGAAATGTGAATTAAATGCAATAAATGAAATGAAACATACTGGTATATTAATTAAACAAATACATACATCTCAAATAGCTTCTGTACCGAAACACTGCTTTTTTTTGCATTGATATGAACTTGTGTTTGCACTTTACACTGCTACTGACATCTGCACTTTGCTTGGTAATCATTACTAAGGGTAAATATAAGCAAATTAGGCTAGTAATCTTACAAGATTGATGAAGCAGTAACAATCATGGCAGTATAAACAGTTAAGTGATGGCTCCACCTACACAACACCACCTTTGGCCACTCAGTGTCCACTTGTAATTAGAGCCCCCCCCCCTCCATTTAAGTTTATGAAATCTCTATTTATGCCTGGGAGTGTGTGCAGGCCTGACCAGTAAATGTAAACCCCTTTCTTTTTTTTTCTTTTTTTTTTTTACTATGTAATTCTGTGATAGAAAAATGAGTGAAAAGAGCCAGATCAATTTTAGTATAGAATAATGATAGGAAAATGTTCTCTCACTTTGTGTGAAATAATTTATATTCTTCTATAATATTGCTTTAAGTTTTTTATCACTCATTTATTAATCTATTCCTCACCTCGTCACTTTCATTTAATCCTAATTTTGCCATCCTTTATTACTCTTTCTTTGGCTTTTCTTACCTTATAATTACAAATTCATTCACTTCCTTTTGTATTCATATGCTCATATTCATTCTGTTTCTCTAATTCTTGGTTGCAGTGGAGTTGCTTTAATGAATGAATTTGGTAGGGAGGACAAGCAGAAATTTACAAAAAAGAAAAAAATATAATTAACATGGCCATGTTTATAATATTGCAAATATCACAATGGGACAGAATTTGTAATTTATATATATAATAGATACTCAATGAAATTTGTGATGAAGAATGAAAAGGTTAAAATGTCTAACCAAAGTTGACTGTCAAAGTTGATGAGAAGGATATCTCTTATATGGAATCACTGGTAAGCTAATGAAACAATTTATGAGGAACCGACTTTACATTTTTATGGAGGTTTGGCACACCAAAAGTACCAAATCCCATCCTGTTCCAATCTGATTAACTCTTTTGTAGAACCATCTGATGCTAGTAGATGTAGACTGTCATATCTCAAAAATATCAATAAACCCTTCATGCTGATAGCTGATTGGCTAATCATATCAACAAACAGTTTCAAATAAGAGTATGAAATCAATTGCCAAAGATAATGCCATTTGTTCATTTGGGATGTTTGTTTGACATACTATTCCCTTCAGCATGAACTACAAAAGCTTATGAACTCAATTCATTTAACCCTAGACTTAAAGATTGTACTTCAAATCCTATATTTGCTTTGTTGTATTATACTGTACATACTCCATCTTATATACTGTATATGCTGTTTTAATAAAATGTATATGATCATTACAAATTAACCAGAATTAATTTATATTGGCATGTAGATCTCGCTCATAAAAGAAATGTTTGTGAATGTATTTAATTGCATCAAAAATGCTACTTTTTCCTAAAATAAACCTTGAAAATCTACCCTGTAACTTTAAGGCTAAAAATTATATTTCTTATAGATCTACATCTAAATATAGAAATTGCTATACAGTAATTTGAGTTTGTGTGTATATGACTCTAAAATGAACTGTGTGTATAATTTAGTAAAGAAATAATCAATACTTTCATTATAAATAATAATCACAAAGATTCATTGGTGCTTTACCAACTTCTTGCATCCAACCTGATTCATGACTTGATAAAGGAATGTCTTCATGACAACAAGGGCACCACCTGTCCCACTAGCCACTCCTTCCTACTGAGGTAGAAGTGGAGTGCCATACATACAATAAAAGAAAAACTGTAGTGTAAACAGAAAACAAGTCAGGGTAGTGCATGAAAAACATTTTGAAAATAAATGCATTATTCTATTCCTTAGATGCTGGAATCAGCTCTATTGGTATTAATGAATACATTACCAACATAGCCAGCCAAACGCATACTCACTTTACCTAAACACACTTTTTGTTTTATTTTTTTTCCTCCAAAAAATTTACCCGAATAGATTAGCAGTGTGGCTTGGAATCCGGTGTGTTTTCAGCACTGGGAAATATGGTAATAAACTAGAAGTAAAAAGTTTTGTCACACAAGAGGTTTGCATCAGTCATAATGGACAGAACTCTATTGAAAAGAAAATGTGTTTGTAACAAACTGTGCACACAAGCATTGAGTTGGCTATGTGATTTGTGAGAAAAGTTTTATATAAATGGAATTTAAAGGAAATATAAAATGCAAATGCTTACAGTAACTTTCAGTTTATTTTATTTTGATGTAGAAAAATTATTTTCAAACAAACTCAGTTTTGTAGAACCATCTGATGCTAGTAGTTGTATTCATTTTCATGTCCTATAGTAGATCTCTTTAGTAGCTAACAGAATTCTTGCATGGTTTATTGGAATATTTTGGGAAGAAAATTGTGTTTCTAAAGACAATTACAATGCTAAAAATGAAATCCATAAGAAATAAAAAGAAACTTCTTTAAACCATTCTACATTTGGAACATAGAATAAAATTAAAATTTAAAAAAATCTAATATAGTTAATTTATTTGGATGTAAGTAATTGACATTTAAAAATATCAGCTGCAATTAGAACTAGACTAGAAGTTTGATTGCGACGTGTATTGCACTGTGTACATACGGCTATGATGCAGGAGAGGTAACTGAAAAATTCTTGGATCCACCCCAAAATGTAAATACTCCTTCCTTAATCTATTGCCCCACCCTTCCACAAGATTTCATTGAAATTCAATGAGAACTTTGGAGATATTGTGTTGTGTATATTTAGCTACAATGACTGTGAAAAATTCCTGGATCTGCACCAAAATTTCTTGACCACCCTTCCACAAAATTTTATTGAAATTCAATGAGAACTTTTGGAGATATTGTGTTGTGTACATATAGCTATGAGAAACCTTACAGATATCGTGTGGGCTGAAAGTAAGGGTTCGGTTTAGCATTATACTTACATTGTAAATTTCTCTCTCTCTCGCTGGAATGGCGTTGATATCTCAAAAACTGTAGGAAAAGAAGCAGTGCCAAAATCGGAATAAAAAATAAACTAGATGAGTGCGTTTCCTGAAGGAACTGCAAGTTTGATTGGGCTGTGTACATATAGCTACAATACAGGAGAGGTGACTGTGAAAAATTCATGGATCTGACCCAAAATCTAAACACTTCTTCCTTAGCCCATTTCCCACCCTTCCACAACATTTCATTGAAATTCATCAAAAACTTTTGGAGATATTTTGTTGTGTCCATATAACTATGATGCAGGGGAGGTGATTGGAAAATTCATGGATCTGCCCCAAAATGTAAACACTTATTATAGAATAAGTGTTTACATTTTGTGGAAGATCCATGAATTTTCTACCATTGCCCACCATTCCACAAAATCTTGTTGAAATTCATTGTGTACATATAGCTACGATGCAGGGGAGGTGACTGGGAAAGATTCCTGAATCTGCCCCCAAATCCAATCATTTTTTTCCATAGCTCATTGCCTACCCTTCCACAAAATCTCATTGAAATTCATTGAGAAAACTTAGAGATATAATGTGGACTGAAAGTAAGGGTTCGGTTTAGCATTATAGGTACATTTTGTAGCATAACCACATGTGCATATGTCGTTTTGTTTCGAATGGCCAGCAGAAACAATTGTGCAACACGATATCCGAAAATGGTTGAGTTGGGAGACACGAAAAGTCAAAGGAGAGAAAGAAAAGGTCCAGAGAAGCTGAAAATGTGCATACCTTTTTGGTGTTGTCTTCGCTGCATAGTTGTGGCTGTGGATGGAATGTCATCTTGCATGCATATACTCTTGTGAATAATTCAATCGGGGACAAACATTTTGGTGGAAGAAGAATTATCTTTATTTACTTTATGTTGTGTGGACAAATCTATCTCACCTTTCTCTATCCTCCTCAAGAGTCTCTACTTTTGGCTGACGGTCTGAAGATACGTCTTTTCCAACTAACTTTCGAGCGAAAACATTTATGCACTGTCCTTCTTCTCTCATTCAAGTAGTTCTGTGATAACACATAGAAAAATGTCTTTTAAAAAATGTCAATTACCACTATGTTGGTCAGCTTGCAATTCCAGTTACCCTACATTTGAAAAGGATCAAGTGGCAACAAATCTTCCATGCCTGGGGATGAAATAACTGCACATTTGACAATACAGAACGAAAACATTCCCCAGGATTCTTTAAATATCTAAAATAAAGACAATAACATGTATTCAGTAAAGTTTGTTTTAATTCTGTTAAGATGCTGACAATATTATTGATCCGGTCACCTTAAGTCAAGCCTGGAATCCCGGCAATACCCAGGGAGAAAATAAAATAAAATTTGACAATACAGAAATAAAACATGTTCCTTAATATATGTATTCTTACGCAACCACTTTAGAGCCAAATCATTCACGTCCACTTTGAAAGTTAATTTTTATCAGACCCCCCCCCCCCGCACCAGCTGAATCAGGCCTTTTCACCATGGGCAACGGGTTTTGAAAGTTGGAACCTTATAGTCAATCACCTTAATGATCACATAAAAAGACGGTTAAGATTCACATCAGTTAACCAAGTCGAATAAAAAAAATTGGAGAAAAAATGTTTTGGAATGTTCAGTTTTTCAGAATAAGAATAAAAAAAATAATAAATATACATAGAACAATAGTTTGTTTGCTCTAATGAGCAATCAAACTAATTACTAGAATATTTTCTATAGTTTTAAGTAGGGTCATTAATATTCAAATGGTTCTTCTTTTTTGTGTTGTAAACACGTTTCTGATTGGCTGAAACATTGTGTTTACAACACAAACAACAAAGAGTTCAATCATCCGAAGAACCATTTGAATAATTAATAGAGGTTATGAAAAACATTAAACCATCCAAATCACACATTCAAAATAAGTGTACGAGGGTGCATCAGTAAGTCCATGACCTAACACACAGTTAGCTGAAATTTTCTCTATATATTATTTGATCTATGTGATTAATATTCATAACTAAATTAAGTGCATTGACAAGGGAGGAGATTATGTTGAAAAATACTTGTGTAAAATGAAGGCTTTTTTCATTAAGCTACATACTTATTGATATCTATAACAAATATAAAATTATCCCATATATTAAAACTAATAAAGCATTTTAAAAATACTTTTGCACAGATTATTAGCAAAAGAATTCAAATATAAAAAGTTAAATCTTTGTCTGAACTTCTGAGACAATGCGTTATGATTCATTTGGATCAGTTTCCTTGTTTTTATTTATCTATCACAACATTTTGACCAGTGTACATTATAGCCTTCTCTTTTGGGACAAAAACAGCAAAGACGAGGAAACTAGTATGGATGAATGTATACTAATATTTGAGACATCTGTTTGTTTGTCCAGGCCTCTTCTCCACAAAAACTACAAGGAATATTGACTTCATATTCTGCATGGATAATCAATAAAAATCGATTTCCCATATAGTCTAAGCTTCAAGGTCACCAGAGGTCATTTTTAAGCCAATCTTCGGTTATAAACATCAGAAAAAATTATTTTTTATACCATGAGCTTCATCTATCATTCCTCTCCCGAATGGAACACACATTTCTTACAATAACATCAATTCTTAAACAAGTTTTGGTGTTTTGGGGCATATTTCGCTTTTTGGGGGCAATGAAACACTGATAGCAGCAGTAACACAAAGATGGTTTAGGTCGGTGGATGTTTCAGTTTCTCCGACTTCCACTTCTGTTTTATCTGTGACAACAACTTTACCTAAATCATTGTGAGGGGAAGGAAGATTCCGTTTGACACTCCTCTTTTTTTCATTGACAAAAATTCTGCGTAATTCTGTTCATAGTGAATGGAGGGTTCACTCAACACCCTCTGTTTTCTCGTTGACTATAATTTGACAATACATTTCATAGTCAAGCCAATGTGATGCACTGTATGGACACATGACTCTGCTAATTCAGGTAATTTTCTTATATAAACTTGTAATTATTCTATTA
>VCCN01004787.1:272063-282095 GCA_006491835.1 Architeuthis dux
ATTGCTAAAGTTAAACGGAAGTAGCCATTTTATAGCTAACTGGATTTCAAACCCATCAGAGCATAAAAGTTCAATCTTTAAAAAATTGATACAACCAATATGATTGTAATATATGACCGGTAATGATTATTTAATTTTATATTTCATGCCTATTACAAGTGTCATATGAATGTCAAAAATGAAATTGAAACTATCATGGCTCCCAAACTAATGACTCTAATTAGACAAGATCATGCTATTGTAAAGATTGTATTCTAATAAGAGAAAATTAATGGGTATATAATAAAAGAAGGGAGAATATATGTACTTGAAAGATATGACTCTTGATAAATAGTTCAATAACGATGCTCTTTTCCTGTGTTCAAAACCAACAAAGCATACCATTTGCTTACATGCTGGTAGGTAATGCAACATCAAGTATGAAAGAGCCACAATAAAAAATTAAAATGTTTTATACCAATCAGACTTTATGCAGAAATAAGACATTATTTAATAACAGATTCTCAACTGCTTGACCATACTATTAAACTCAAAAGAAAGTTCAAGAACAAAAAAAAAATGCACCTCTAAATGACATAACTAAAACAAACAATACACACAAAATACTATGGGAATGATGAAAATATTTGAGAATGCCATAAAGCACAAAAGAGCTAGAAAATATGATCCCATCATCATAATAATGTAACTCCATTAAAGAACTAGACTGAATGACATGGATACAAAAAACTACAAATGTAAGTAATCTGTCAATTTAAATGTCAATATAATGGTTGCCAGCTTCATAACACAAAATCTATCTTATATCATGCATGCATTATTAGTTACCACTTTTGAAAATAAAATTGTGTGGAACTTTTATTAAAACATGAAAATAATAATGTATTGTGTTACTTGTCAATCCCTATTGTGGGAGATACCAAGATCAGATGTTGCTTAACATATACAAAAAAAAAACTGCAATAAAGTTAGTATTTTGTTCATGGATTTTCTGTGCCATGCTCATCAGTAGCAAAATTAATATCAAACACAATGACAACTGGTACTTGCAATATTTTAATTCTGTTTTCTCGTGTATTGCTCTGTCATGAATTATTCCTTATTTGGGGTACGTGTTTATACAAGACTACACAGTTTGCTGCCACTGACAATTAGGTCTTATATTATGACTAAAAAATGGATTGTCTTTTAAAATGTAACAACTTACTACTTGAAGAAAAGTAAAGCAATATTGAAGTGGATTTGTCAGCACCTGTCAATATTTGTATTTTTGGCCATTTTTAAAATGCACTGATACAATACCCACATTTGAATGCTTTCACAATATGCTTCATTTCAACCAGAAAGAAAAATACTTAAATGTGTATCCAAAACTTAGTATTCTTGAAAAGTAGAACAAATAACTTTTACCTTTATGTAAGTTTTATTGATTTGGAAGTTGGTAACTACTTACATTCGCCAAACTAGAAGACTGACTAAAGAAATTCAGTTTCTATACATTAATATTAAAGTATACTTGACTTAAGACAAAGTCTTACAAATTAATCAAAAATATTTTAAAATTTCATTGGCATGTCAAAGAATCCCATTTAAAAAATATACTGGAGTGGGTATCCATTCAATAATCAAGCAGAAGTGAAAAGCTAATGCATAGAGTAGACATACTCTAGGCATGTCATTGTAAAAAGGTTAAAATTTTATTAAAAGATATACAAAAGAAAATTTGCATTGTACTAAATTAATTTCCAGTGGTTTATGCCAGTCAGATTTCCTGAGCTCCATCATGCCAATTTCACCAATTCTTGAGATTTCCCATCTTCATTGTCACATACAGTTTATAAGTACCCGCTCCCAGTCATAAAATTATGAGCAATAAGCCCCTTTTGATAACTCACAATTAAGCACACCATTAAATTTACTTGTAAAGCGTAACTTTATAATTTAAATAAAGGAAATGCAATATGTAAACACTGAAAGTAACTTTGTTTTATTGTCATGTCAAAAATCTTTTTGCAGTATAACTCAACTTTGTCATGCAGTGCTAGAAAGAAAGGAATAGTTTGTTGCCTTCAACATCAGACAAAAGTTATGAATAGTGATCCTCACACACAACTTTAATTGGACTGTGTACATGGAATACTTCTAAAGAATAACTATCCCAAACTCAATGCCAGGACTTGCTTATAGGATGACAATTTAGTTTTAAGTGAACTTTACTTTACATAGAAGAGGTAACTGTAAAAATTGAACACATCTGTGGTCAATATTACAACATTAGGGTTGTTTTCCACAGCAAAACTACTCTACACTACCTTTTCACAAAGGTTAGACCTTGTGAGGAAAATTTGACGAAAAACTGTATGAATGATATCTCATGCAATTGTGGTGAGAAATGTAAGGAGAAATCAGCCAACCCTAAAAATTGGCTAAAGATATATGGAAAGGAAAAGGGGCACATCACTCTTTTTGGAATGAGAGTAAAATAACTATTGGGGAAACTCACTGTAGGGTATGTACCCTACAGTGAGTTTCCCCAATAGTTATTTATGTAAAGTGAAGGGGTATGCATATGGTGTTGACACAGTCTTGTGAATATACTGAGAAAGCAACAGCCTTTTCATGGAGGATGACACTATGCAATACAATAAAAAATATTTGGGATTGGCAGGTTCAGAAAGAAGTGACTCTCCTGTCCAAGTCAGTCTCCTGACATGAATTCTATTGAATGTGTCTCCGTGATTTTGGATTCATGAAATGAACAAAACATTTGCATCAGGTTTTAAATATATCTGATAAAAGAAGGTGGCAGGTTTGATAAATTCAATGTTTAAAGAGTTAAAACTTTAAAATCTCCTAATAGTGAATCCATCAAATTTTAGTTTGCATAAAGAATTCTGATATTATTTGGATCATTGTATAAAGGTTTTTGTTTGAAAAAAGAGGTGTCTATTTACTCCTGTCATGTGTGTGTGTATTATATATATACATATGAGAACGTGAAAGAGAGCTTAGCTTAGTCTGGCACAAGGACACAATTATGGGGAACCCAGTGAGGATTGAAATCACTACATGGTAGTAATAGTCTGCTAAAATAGCAGACTAAACTTTACAAACAGAAAAGAAATCGAGTTTTTTAACCTTTGATCTCTTTCATTCAGCTAAAAAAACTATTATAATCCAAAATTGACCGTTGGTGACATCCAATGACCTTGGAGGTCAGCACCACCTATCCTATGATCTTTTTCTGCTCAAGTTAAACCCACAAAACCAATTTACCCCCAAGATTGTAATTATTTGGCTGCAATACAGATCATAAAGGCCCCAACCTAATTCTACCTTCAATGACCACCGAGCTCTAATTTGGCCTTATCTGCACTACCATTTGTGAGGTCAAAAACATTCTTGTACTTCATAGCAAACTCAATATCTCACTCCATTTTGCTAGAAAATGCTTTAAATGGCCTGAAATGGCATGCTGTGCTCTTTGGTGACCTTGAATGACCTCTGAGGTCAACCTCAAATAGCTAGTGTCACAACTGTGAGTCTTCATGCCAAAAACTAGGTCAGTGGGCTTTGTCATTTCACCATTATAGTGGCATGGACAAACACAAACACAAACAGAAGTCTCCAGTATTAGTACACACACACACATATGTGTGTATTATGAGTTTTAAAAAAAACATTTTTAAAGAATAAATTAATAAAACAGAGCATATAAAAAATTTTTTAATATTTATTATGTGATCCGCTACAGATTGACAATCTGTTTCATTGCTGTTTGCAATTTATCAAGTTAATGGAGTAAAAACAAACAATCAAATCATTTTATAAAAATATTATCTTTTGCACATGTCACTATTATATTTATTTTTGTTATTTTTCACTTTCATCTTTTTATTATTTTTATCCAGCATTTATTAACATTAGCGTTTGGTTTTTATTAAAATATTAATTATGTTTATTTGTTCAAGTAAAAAATATTAAATGCATTTATTAAGTAAAAAAAATAAAAGTAGTTACTGGTATTGTTAAAAAATTAAAACTTGTCTCGGTTTGTCTTCAAACCTGTGTTCCTGTATCTGTGGTCTAGGATTACGTTTGCTTACATTTAAGATACTTATATCTAAATCTTTGTATAAATTTATGTTGTGTATGTTAGACATGGATTAAACATATTTTCATATAGTGGTTATTCTGGTTTTTAGTTTATATTTAAATTTTTAATATAATACATATTTAAAAGTGGACTAAGGTTTTATTTAAATTAACCATTTAAAAAAAGAAGAAAGAAGAATGGGTCTCTGGAAGCATAGTCAGAATTGAATTTGTTAACTAGACATTTGGAAAAGGTCTGAATGGCTCCCATAATAAATATAACAAATTTTATATATAAAATCACATGGTTGAGATTGCTGCTGAGGCAACCTGAGTTCCTTAATATTCCAACAATGAAACCCTGCCTGATTATAAGGTTTGGAGCACTACTGTAGATGCATTTCAGCAGAGTGTATATTATATATATACAGAGAAAGCTTGGTTATCTGAACTAGACGTGCAGGGTGGTATTTTGTTCGGATAATTGATAGTTTTTTTATCATAAAAACGGATGACATATTGATTACAAATACGTGACCTTGAGATTTTGTTTGGATAATCTGAAATTTGGTTAATTGATTTTCAGATAATCGAGCTATCTCTCTATATATGTAAATATTTATGGATGCATATGCATGTATCCTTGTATATATGTTCAGTTTAGCATTATAGTTACGTTGTAAATAGACCCCCCCCCCCCTCTAAAACACATAAAAACATTTTTTCTCAAAGCTTTTTACTTTAAAACTTTCCCCAAGGTCCATTGAGTATGCATGCCAAATTTGGTTGAGCTGTGCCAATGTTTAAGGGGGTGGGGCACTGACAAACAGAGTCAGTTGTTTTATATATATATATATATATATATTTTAATATCAATCTTTTTTTTTTCTTAGGGGTTATGTGTATTGTCGTAATCTGGAATGTGGACCTGGGAAAATTGCCTGGGCAGATGGTGTCCTGTTGTACCGCCCTCATATGTTCGATAATGATTCAGAAACCACAGCTTTTGCCCTACAAATCGATCCTCACACATTACAGGTTTACTATAAAAAATGTTATTTCTTCTTTTCAACCTTTTAATCCAAATACCTTTTTTATGTAATTAAAAAAAGTTAACTCATGTTAAAATAGTTTTGAAAGTATATTTGTAATATGTATGTATAATTTGAAATATTTCACTGAATTCTTCATCAGGCAAAATATATTCTTTCAATCATAAGTGTTGGCAATTTTTATGAAAGATGAGTGTTTTTTTTCTGAGGTTCTTTTAGTAAATCTTTTATGGCAATTATCATGTCTTCACAAATGTTAATAATGTTTAAATTCAAGTAAATATGTGTTGAATATTATATGGAGGATTTAATTAAAAAAAAGTGTGTGTTTCTGATAAATATTCATTTGCTCTTTAAAGGATAATGATAAATCTAAATTATAAAAATTATAAAGTTGTTGAGAATATACTTTTGTTTAAAATCATGAACAAAACTGATGAAGAATTTTCATTATCTTCTCTCACTATGTCAAGAACAGCAATGAAAAATTCAATTTCCAGTTCTTTTGGCTTTCAAATGCTTTTCAGTTTAACTTTATCATACACTGAGTTTGAATCATGATCAGATTGGTGGTTGAGATTTTTGCTGCTGAAAAATAAATGTTTTCTTTTGAGTGTCAAAGATCATAAAGTTATAGAGTAAGCCATTTATTATAATCACGGATAATGTTATCAGATGGTTATTTTTATCAAAATCAGTTGGTCCCAAACAGTTTATTTAAAATGAATAAAAAATAATACAAAAATAAATTTCATATTAATTTATCATAATGTAAAATTGTTTATAACAATGAATTTAATAACATAACATAGCAATGAATGTAAATTTATAAAAATGAAATTTGTTCCAATTTTTATATTCTTTGCTTAATGTTATCAGCTGGTTATTGTTATTTAAAAAACCCTGACCCAAAGTGATGGCAATAAGCGGCTTCCTCATTTTTATATTTATTTTGGTTGAAAAAATAATCTTTAAAATCTTTAGATGAAAAATCTATTTTAATGTTTACCATATTACTCAAATTTTCCAATTTCATCAAAATTGTTTCTACGATTCCATGAACCACACATAACAATATTACAGTTTTAATAGTATAGATTTTAAAATTTTATATATAATTCTTTACTTTATTGAGAATGTATAAATCTAAATTTTATATAAAACAAGTAGATACTCAAGTATTGATAACATTATTTATTTTTATTTTTTACTAGCCTGTCAAATGTGTCTTTCAACCTGAAGATTATCCTTTTGCTGGGATCAAAACAACAATAGCTTTCTGTAGTGATGGTATATATTTTTATTGGATATGGTGTCAAGCTAATTTGAATGATAAAATATTCAAAGGACAAATGGTTTTTCTTGAAGTTTTTAAGTACAATGTAAGTATTAATACTTATTATATTATCTAATAATAAACTCACTGTATTGAAGAAGTACTTTAAAGTAAAAAATTTTCATATTTATTTGGCTATTGTTTTGTATTCTGGGCTCTATTAAATACAACATCCTTGAATTCTTCTGAAATTATTTTAGATGGCGTTAATGAACTCTAATTCTTTCTGTTTTTAGATGAAGTCCATCATAATTTTTTGTGTACAATGATTTAAAGTGTTTCTTTTAATGAAGATTGTAACTTCTATTCACATTGTTCCACATATGCAAGGTATGATCAAAAAGTTCATAAACTTGTTGAATTTCATGTGTTAGAGTTGTGTAAAAGAAACAAGTAAACTGCAGCCTAGATTTTAGGTGGTAAACATTATTCTTACAAAAATTAATCTTGTCAACTTTATGACTTTCTTCCAACCCCACGTGGTCAGTCTTGCTCTGCCAACACCTGCTGCACTCACATTGTGTTCTAAGATCCACAGAAGGGGGGGGGGGTGTAGAAGTGAGTTGAGACGTCACCGCACTGAGTTGGTTTGATCACCAGTAAAGTTAGCCAGGGTTTTGGTAACCTTAATGATAGACACAACACTGGGTTAAACAGTTAACAAGAAATTTGTTTATGGTGTTCGGCGACTGGGTAGCTGGTCCAAGATGGTGAAGTGGATGATCAGCGCAGTCTCTCAGCAGGGCTGGTCCAAGCAGTACGGCATCGGGCAGTCAGTCCAGTGGCAACTAGATTTCTCTCTGCCTGAACCCTAAAAACTAGTACTATTAGTACCCTAGCTAAATTCCCTTGTCCAATCAAAATTGGATGCATCTACAGTAAGATGTATTTTAGGTGATGTGGTCTGAACCATGTCAATGAGGAAAATCTTCATAAGATCACCTTCTAATACTCTTGTTTAGTTTACTGTCCTCAATTTCTTTAACACTTTATAGTGTTATAACTTTGATCTTGCCTAAAAGGTATTAGTGTCAAAGGTAAAGATCTATCAGACAACTGGTTAAAGATGTTGATTTTTCATATAGTTCTTGCCAGATAATTTCATCTGAAAATTTGGGAATGTGTCATATTGCAGCAAAATTAGGTAATTAGAGTAATTCCATCAAGTGGTTTTTACTTAATTAGATAAAATCTATTACTGCTTTTGAAAGAGGTGCACTATTGGGATGAATTTTTGTAAATTTTAAGCTACAGCCTACTTTATATTTGCTGTGTGCTGAGTACAGTACAAGGACCAAATTGGGAGAAATATTGGTGGGAAGATTGTGTTACAAAAATATTCAACATGAGGATGGTCTGCCATGAAAATCAGCATTAAAAATCCTTGATTTTTACCTGGACTTAAACACTGACCACTAGTGCCAGTGGGAAATATGCATCAGTCACCACTGCAAGCTACAGCTTACTTGTCTCTTTTACACTACTCTGATACAATCATTTCACAAATATTCTTATTGTGCTTTATAATTTTTCATTCACAGACTGAATGCAATGTTATGGTTACTATACGAGAACGAGTTTTGTTACAAAGAAAGGAAGAGAGCAGCACCAAGACACTTAATGATACCCTGCTATCGAAACTTCGTCCATATCGCCCATCAGGAAGCACAGCAGCCTTAGTTGCTATTTCTGGTGTAGATACAGTCTCTACACGTAAGGATGATGGTGAGTTAATAAATGTCATATTTTTCCAGATTTACTTTTTGCTTAAAGGGGGGTAGCCCTTATAGATATTGTTTATTCTATATGAAGTACATCTCACTCACATCTGTCAGAATATTAATGTGCGGATATACTTTTTCTGTACTTTTATTTTCCTTAACTTTCTGTAGGAATCTTAATCCCATGAATATTTTGAGGAAGAAGACAGATCCTATATTTATCAACAGAGAGTTATCAAGCTTGGAATACCATTAATTCTATGTTCGGTATACATAATAAATGTGCCAAGAATAATGTGTAGTATAGAAAACATAGAGTTGTAACATATTGCAATCGGTGGACTGGAGATATATTTACTAATAAAGATAAAGAATTCTTTTTTACACAACCATAACTAAGCATTATGATTTAAGTTTTTTTTCTATCACATTTTTGTGATGTTTTCAATTTTTATCTTTTGGTTATAGCTAATTTTCAAGGAAACACTTCCTGTGGTGTTACATTGAAAAATTTGATCAAAACTCCTATATTCTGTGATGGCACATCAGTAGTGCTTTTGACCCCAGTACCTGGAGGTACAAACACAGGTCCAGCTAGGAATCTGTTTGGAGGACAAGCTGCAATAAGATGTAAGTTGAGTTTTCATTTTAATTTTTTCCCCTATCTGTTGTTTTAAAATTAATTGATGCATTCTTATATTTTTTTTGTATTAATCTTCAACCATCATTTTAAATAAAAGACAGAAACATAAGAATACAAATAGGAAAATTGAAATGAAACATGTAAGTAAAAGAAATCAGAAAATATTAAGTTGTGGGCTGATATCTATACAAAATATAAAACATGATAATACATGCTAGTAGTATATGCATACATTCTATATTTTACTTCATATAACATTTCTATTTAATAGTGACGTGGCACAGTATTTTAGATTACTTTTAATGTCATTACCATAAGATATGGTATATATTGTAATAGGTTTTATTCAGTGATTTAGCAGGTTTCTTGTTTTGGCAGTGCAAAAAGCGCTAAATTAGTGTGTTTTCGGCTAAACATTTTGGTCATTTTCTGGCTATTTCTGACCATTTTAAGCATCTTTTTGGTGGTTTTTGGCCATTTCAAAAAAATCTAGCACTTTTTTAGCTCTTTTGGCAATCAAACTAGTGTTTTTGAGTTGGCAACACTGGTTTTGTTCTTGAACGGACTCGATGCATTTGCCAGCAGTAATATAGTTTATAACAACTCTCTTTCAAGTGCATTTCTCATCAATTTCATTCTCATAAAGTGCAATAATAATAAAAATATGGATAGAAGTAGTTTGGTGTAGTTTCTGGAGTATAGTTTGTATTAGCTGTGCTAGTGACCTAGGATAGAGTTAAGTTACATTGATTTTTGGATTTCCATAAATAAGAACGACTTAGTTTCCATTTAGCAAGTAGAAAATCAGAGGAGGAGGAGAAGATATTGGATTTCAGGATATCTTTCAGGATTTTGCCAAAGGGATTGCCCTTATCTAATGGGATCATGCCAAGTAGATCGGTAAGTTTTAAATAGTAATAAAAATAGTCACTCAATAGAAAACGTCACATGTCGAATATTTTTTTGCAGCATGCTATGTTGTGGGTGATCAATTAAAAAATTGGAAAAATGGTGATCAATGAATAAGTCTCTCATCTTTTGTTGGATGGTGATCACTAAAAAATCTGAATTTTCACAAAACAAGCGTGAATGCTGCTGGGCATAAATTAAGGGGACAATTTAGCATAAACTTTTATCCTACACTTTGTTGGCTTCTCTATCCTCATGTTCGGAGTTCGTTTCTTT
>VCCN01004787.1:282105-301697 GCA_006491835.1 Architeuthis dux
TGTAGGAAGTATTCAAGAAAAATATTATTTATTTCAATTTTCATTTACATATGAAAAAAACTGTCCCAAATTAATCATACCTTTTCTTAATTGTCAATGCTAATGCCTTTATTTGCTATTATAGCCGCCATTAGGTTCTTATAATTGTTTATAAGCTTTTGGCATCTCTCCACTGGGATTTTCAACCACTCCTCTTTTGCAAAGGTCTTCAAATCTTTGATGTTGATTGGCTTTCTTCTTATCACTCTGCCCTTGATCCCCCTCCAGAGATTCTTAATAGGGTTCAGGTCTGGACTGTTGCTAAGCCACTCCAAAACATTGACATTTTTATTAATGAACTAATTCTTGAACACCTTGGCTGTATGTTTTGGATCTTTGTCCTGCTTGAAGATCCAGCCCTGGCCAAGGCCAAGTTTTTCTGCAGACTGCTTGATGTTTTCCTTCATGATCTTGATATATTGCTCTTTTTCATGGTGCCATCCACTTTTACAAGGTTGCTAGGCAAAGCACAACCAGAGCATTATATTCCTGTCACCATGCTTGACCGAGGGTAGAAAGTTACTTGGGTCAAAAGCTTCTCCTTTCTTCAAATATCCTTGTGTCCAAAAAGCTCCATTTTTGGTTCATCTGACAACAGCATTGATGACCAAAAGTGTTCATCTTTGAGCGGGTGAACTTTTGCAAAGTCTATACAAGCTTTTGTGTGCTTTGGTTGGAAGAGTGGCATCCTTCTTGGTTTGCAAGCATGGAGGCCACCATTGTGCAGATTCGCCAAAATTCTTCTAGATGGCCTTGGTCGTGATCTTTGGATTGTTATTGTCCCCACTTTTTTTGTCAATCAAAAGGATTGGTTTCTGACCATGTCCTTTAGGATATTTTTTTTATTGTCTTCTGGCACTTGAACTTGCTTTGAGATGGTTTTGTCGCCTTTACCCTCCTCATGAGGAATCACTATAAGCAACCTTAAATCTTCACTCAGTTCTTTGTCTTTACCCATGTTAAGGTATCCTGATGACTATACACTAGCAATGATTACATCAGATCTCATTCATTTATAGTCCATAAGAATGATAGGATTTACTAACACTCTTTGGAATTTTTTTGTGAAGAGTATAGAAGCTTCTAAATATACTAGAAATATAATCTACTAGAAATACATATAATTATAAGAGTATATGAATAATTTTGTCTTTTGTTGATGTTAATAAAAATTTCTTTATTATATTTTGATATGCCATTACCAGCAAAAACAAAGTCATTCCTCAAAATAAGAATTTAAAATACCATAAACTTTGTATGATTATGAATAATTTTGAGTATTAGTGCATGCATATACATATACTTCAAATTGGCACTTTAGAATATAAAAGAATACTTTTTCCATCTACAGTGACAAAATAACACTCAGATTTTGGGAAGTGGGTCGGGCTGAGAACTGACATTGTTTCTCAAGCCGAGAACTTTACAGCACCCACTATATGCATTAAAAAATCATAATTCCACAAGGAAGCTTAACAACAATACCAAATGTTTGTCAGCTCATCTTCAAATGCATAAGAATACATGGTAAAAATATGAAAGTGTTCGTTAACTGCCCACATGGTCAAATGCGGACATGAAAATGGGCAATTTTGAGGACATTCGAAAATCGAGCACATTTCAAACAATCATTCTGACATTCGTATAACTAATAAATATGGTTAGTGCACACACATGACTAATATGTTATAAATGACAGGGAAAAAAATTATGAGAGCTTTATCTTGCATACTGTTTGAGTGAGAAGCTCTCAAAGTGGGTGTCGTCTTTTTACGTTTTGGATTTTTGGCCATTTTCAGAGCTTTGTAGGAGGGAAAGTAGATAAGATACACCTAATCTAATTACATTTTTGAATTCTACAGAAAAGGTTAGCCCTAGTCACAAAGTTTCAAAGCTGTACATGCCATATCAAAGGAGCTGTAAATGTCGGAGCTTGGACAGAAAGTCTTGTTCAACAAAATGCATAAAATTGAGTAAAATTTCAAACATTTTTAATTTCAATACAATTAGGGATACAGATCTAATATTTGGGATTTCTCCATGAAGAAATATATTAAAGAACATATTTTTATTGTGTTGTCAAATTTGAAGTTACTTTTTCCCCAGGAATCCCTGCTAGTTAAATATAATTTCTTACTTTTATTAAATTGATTCAATAAAGCTGTTTGAATTATGATAATATTTTTCTGTAGAAAATGTTTTTATCAAGTACAGTAAACCCTCGCTATAACAAATCTCGATATAATGAATTTCAGCTCTAATGAACTCGTGGATCCATTTGACCTGACTTCGGATTTACTGAACAAAGTTCGATAAATGCATGCAATTTTTTTTTTTTATACTAGCTGAAAGTACCCTATATAGAGCCTACGACTGTAAAACATTAAATCATTACTTAACTTGAGGTTTTATGGCCATAGGCTCCATATAACTGGGGATAAACGCCCGTGAGATTGAGTATTTTCAGCTAGTGTTAATAAAAATTGAAGGTAAATGAGGTGTTTTTAAGTAAATAGTAGGCACTTCTTACAGAATGTTCACTTCATTTTACTGTTTAATTTACTACAAACAAATGGAAATATGAGAGAAAATTTAAATCCGTCATTTTTATTTTTTAACTTGAATAAGTTTTATTTACTGCAGATAAATTGAAAAGGATGATGAAATTTAAATTAAAAAATGTAGGTATTACAGTAACTTATAATACTTAGAAAAAGTAACAATTAAGATCTAGTTTTAACTTATTTTTTGTGTCTGTTAATTTTTTAATAACTGGCATCCTAATATTTGAATAGAAAATAAGTAATTTTATGTGCTTCATGAAGGTAAATAGTAGTTAAAATTAATACAATGGGTTTTGATCAAAATAGGTTTAGTTTACATTCTTTGGAAAAACTTTTTTATGCACCTTTTATGTAATATTATATGAATACAAAAAACAAAATTGAACCCCCTATCGAAATTGGTGATTGAATATGTACTCATTGCTTTATCATTCTAATACAATTTTATTGACTATCAAAATATTTGTTTCAGCTCTTGCTATTAACATGTGCTATAATGTATTTGATGGCTTATTCAACTCACGAGTAGATCTTGTTGATGCACCAGCATGCTCATTAGCCCGTGGAGCTTCTGTTTTGGGACTAGGTAAGAATTATGTCAATTTACACTTGCACGTGTGTCTCTGTATACACAGTGTATTTTTCACAATTAAAGATTTGATTTCTTGTTATCTAAATGCATGCATAGCAAATTTTGTAATTCTTAAATTATGGATCAAAATGTAAATAAAATATAATTTTCTTAGTCACTGACAATCTCTGCATTCTTTATCTTTCACCTCTGGCCTTCAAATTTCCTCTAAATCGATCAATGCTTTCAAAAACAACTTAATGAAGGAAATTGGAAACTCAAAGTTCAACTACAAATTTATGTATTAGCATAGTCTCACCCTGTTTGTCCGGCTGGGCAAGATTTTTTGGTGGACTGTAGTCCAACACCTTGACTGGTGAAACAACCTTACACTGTTATGCCACCACCTTTAGACTTGTTGGTTGTAGGCAGTCTTCTGTGAATTTTTCACTTGATCTTCTGAGATAACTATAATACTCATCTGGAAGCAGGGAAAATCTTTACTCATCAGAGATGATGAAATTCTATCAGCAACATTCTTCTTTGACAGATGAGGCTTTCTTGTACAAACCCTACTGGAAATGCCAAATTCTTTTAGAGACCTCTTGATAGTATATCTAGAGACACCTTTTCCTTTACTGGAAGTAGAATTCTTGGATAAAGAAGTGATTGTCTGCTTCCTGTCAGTAGAAGACATTTCGGCTAGTCTTCTCTTATCTCTTAAATTGAAGGCCTTTTTTTATTCCAGATCTAATTTTCTGGCTTCTGATCCTTTTTCTTGATTCTAGTGGACAATTCTGTGAATGGTAGTCAATGGAATATTCAAATTTCTTTCTTTCAGCTTCTTGATGGTCCTGAAGCTATGACCTTTATCATAATGTGAGAGAATCCTTTAGTTTCACATCTTATTTTTTTTCCTGAGGAGATTACTAAAATGTATAAGCTCTGCTGCAACTTTTAAAGAAACACTTATTTTGTTATTGAAAATATTTTTTGATTTGTAAATTATAGCCTTAGATAGGAAGATTTTAATGGTAGCTGATACAGCTACCATTAAAATTTTCCCAATAGGTACTATTTAACTAAATTAAGAATTTTAATTATTGGATTACCCAAAACGTTTGTTCTGTTTTTGTCGTTAGATGGCATTAAAAGCTTTTAGTTTTCACTAATTACATTTAAAGAGATTGCTTTTAATTGTATTGTGGCAGCTGTCATATAAGAGTGCATTCTAAAAAGTTTTTGTCAAAATTGGCATATTTTAGCATTGAAGATGGAAGAAAATAGGCAAGATTTTTGGCATATTATGCTTTTTTTTATTTTGAGAAAGGTAAAAATACAACCCAAATGCAAAAAGGATTTGTCCAGTTTATGGAGAAGGTACTGTGATTGCTTGAATGTGTCAAAAGTGGTTTACAGAGTTTTTGGCTGGAGATTTCTCACTGAACAATGCTCAAAGGTCAGGGAACATACTCAAAATTTCCAAATCAAGTATTGAAAATCATTTGCTGCAGCTTGGTTTTTTAGTTGCTTTGATGTGTGGCTTACATGTAAGTTTAACACAAAAAACCTACTGAACCGTATTTCCTTTCACATAACAAAAATATTCTGTTTTTTAAATAAATTGTACGGGTGATGAAAATTGGTTACTTTACCACTACATATAATGCAAGAGATCATGGCGCAAGTGAAATGAACCTCCACTGACAGTACCCAAGGCTATTCATCCAAAGAAAGTAATGCTATCTATATGGTGGGATTGGAAGGGAGTCCTCTACTATGAGCTCCTTCTGTAGAACCAAATAATTGATTTAAATTAGACAATTTGAAGGTAGCAATCGACAAAAAGAGTCTAAAATTAGTTAAGAGAAAGGGCGTAATATTCTATCAGGATAACACATAGACCAAGCAAAAATTGTTACAGCTTGGCTTGGAAGTTTTCATTCATCCGCCATATTCACCAGATATTTCTCCTTTGGATTACCATTTATTATGGCCTTTTACAGTATTGTCTTAATGAAAGAAATTTCAATTTCCTGAAAGAATGCAAAAAGCAACTAGAGCAGTTCTTTGCTGAGAAAGATAGCAAGTTCCAGGAGAATGAAATTATAAAGTTGCCTTGGCAGAATGGCAGAAGATAGAGGAGCCAAATGGTAAATAAGTTATTAATGTTAAAAATTTTAAAAAAGTCTTTTGTTTTTATTTAATAATAAACTGAACAAACTTTTTTGGTAACCTAATACTTTGTTTTGACAAAATTCATATGAGGTGAATTGATAAGCATCTATTATTTTATGGGGCACAAAAAATATTCTAGGCATGAACAGTTGAAGAAATTGTGTATGAAATCTTTTAAGCATTCATATTTTTATTCTTTTTAGCATTTGAAGAATTATATTTTTACAATTCAATTTTCATTTACCTCTGTCAACAAAGTTCAAAGAGGTATATGTATTCACTTGTATCTGTCCGTCTGTCCACACAATATCTCAAAGTTCTCAATTAATTTAAATGACATTTTGTGGAAGGGTAGGCCATGGAATAAGGAAGAATTGGTTAAATTTAGGGGTGGATCCAGGAATCTTTTACAGTTACCTCCCCTGCATCGTAACTATTTTTGAACTGGTTTTCATTGAGTTTTTAGTGACAATTGCGTTGGCAGAGGTATGCTCTCTCAGAGTGCTTTTTAGTTTTTCTTTGGAATTTTTGTGGTAAAAATTGTTTTACTTGAATCTATACATGTTGGTATTCTTATTTTGTTAGAAATGATCTATTAGGTTGGTGCAAAAATAATTGCATTTTTTCACCCTCAACTTTAAAGCAGTGATATACTGCTTAGAATAAAAGTTATTAACCAAAATATGAATCTTCAGAATCTACACATTTTTGCCAACTAGAAATAAGTCCATATATACCAGAAGCATAGAATTCTGGGGTCCTGGAACCAATGAATTCTTCGAGGGCATTTTGAGCTGCTGCTTGGTTGTTAAAGACCATCACCTTCCCTTGCAGAAAGTGGTTGAAATTCTTGAAAAAGTGGTAGTCGGTTGGTGAGAGGTCTGGTGAGTAAGCTGGGTGAGGTAGTTTTGTAGCCTAGTTCGTTCAATTTCTGCAGGGTCATTTGCGCCACATGCGGTCAGGCATTGTCATGAGAAGAACTGGTCCTTTTCAATTGACCACTATTGGACGTAAACATTGCAGTTCTTGGTGCATTTTGTCGATTTCCTGGCAATATTACGTTGCTGTGATTGTTTCGCCAGGATTCAAGAACTTGTAGTGGATGATTCCACTTGCCGACCACCAAACAGCGACCATGCAGGTTTGGTTTTGGGAAGTGTTTTGGTGCTTCACATGTCATAATGCGATCAAGAAATGGATTATTTTTGTTGTGCAAAAGAAGCACAAGGCACACTTCATAACAGCAAATTTTTTGATTTTCGTACAGTTTGTGTGCTACCCATTTATCAAGCTTTTTTGCTTTTCCAATTTGGTGCAAATGTCGAACAACTGTTGAATGGTCAACATTTAGTTCCTCTGTAACCTTTCAAGTTGTTTTACATTGGTCTGCCTTAATAATGGTCCTCAATTGGATGTTGTCAATCACAGAAGGACATCCACGACCCTCCTCATCTTCAAGACTCTTGTATCTGTTTCAAAATTTTTAGACCTACAGTTGAGCTGAACATGCTTGGTTGATATTGCAAGCAGTTTCCGACAACAAATTTGCTTTTTTTCCATCTTTGATTTGACAGCCGCAAATAAACCAGAATAAATAGTGAAAAGAAAACATTCAGCTTAAATAAATAGAGCAAAATTCACGCTTTAAAATGGTATATTCCATGAACATAGTTAAATAATAGTTTATTCCAAAATAAGCATCAAAGTTTAAAATAACAAAAAACGCAATTATTTTTGCACCAACCTAATAATATTTACTAATGTTAACTCTGGTGTCCACTCATAAGTTGAATTTGTAAATATTCTTTTGATGATTATACTTAACTGAAAACTACTGAAACTACTGACCTAAGTATTCCAAAAGTTTGTATTAATTCTTCATTTTAAATGCAGAACTGGCTCAAAATATATTACTTTTTAATTTGGCATTAATTTTTCTATAACACTTTCCAATTTTGTTTAAAATATTTTATATATTCAACTAACCATGTATGTTTAAATATCAAATAGATTTTATGAAAATATAATTTCATATTTTCTCTTTTGTAGGTGTCTGCTTTGATTCTAAAAACAATCTAATATGGTCATGTGGTAATGACTTGGTTGATCAATTTCACAATCCTGCACATAAATCTCCTCACATTATAAGCCAACAACTAGGTTTCCCTTTCATCAGACCAGTTCAATTACCATCAGGTATGTCTTATATCTTTTTCAAAGAAAATCATTGTAATCATTGCCCAAATTTATGAATAATATGAACCCTATTTTGGGCTTTTGATTCTGAAAACAAATTTTTTGCATTATACACAAATACAGTGCCTAGTCTAGAACGGGTCTGCAAACTATGTGAATATGTGACGTTGCATGTGAAAATTCTTTCTTTTCCTTATCTATCTTTGGTTAATGAACAATAAAATTCAGATTCAAGAAATAGAGCAAAAGTCTCATTTTTGCAGTGGCCTCAAATGAATCAATGTATAATAACTAAAAATGTTTTAACACTGCATTCCTGCTGTTCTATCAATATACACAAAATTTGAACCACAATTTGATAATATTTTATACTAAAAAAGAATTTCATAATTCTCATGGAAGTTTATGTAGGCATATACTCCTATAATGAAAACGCATTAAAGCAATTAAAAAATGAGCTGTTTCCATAGCCTTGTATGATCGGGGTTTCATTTTTTATTCGCCAGCAAGACATAAGAACATTTCTAATTTGGCCCGCTTCCAAAAAGGTTTGCCGACCCCATGTCTAGAAAATGACTCAGTATGAAATAAACACTTGGCTGATATTAAAATGATAGCCACATGCAAATAATACATTGTACTCAAAGTCAAATGTGCAAAAGATCTATATCTAACATGATCGTAAAGAGTCTTAGAAGTGTAAAATTTTAAAGATAATGTCAAGCAATCATTAAGCACTGTGAATTTAAAAAAAAAATTAATACCTTTTTGCAGTGTGCAGTGTTTTTTTTAATCAAATTTAATGTATGAACACAGACACAAAAAACACTTGACCTCTGGTTAAAAAGGAATTTATGTGTATTCATCTTATGAGTTTCCCCTTTAAAATGATTTCATTTAAAAGATTGATAGAATAGGGAAAAAGTGAGAAAAATATGAGCTTGCCAGATGAATTATGGCTGGAATTATGGTTTTTAAAACATCAATTTTCGTAGTACTGCCATTGTTTGTGCTCATAAAATTTCTAAAATTTCAAACCCCTTTACATGCAGAAAGATTATTAATAATCAACTGTCAAATTATTATAATTTTTTGCCAGTTAATATAGAAAAGTAGAAATTTTCATTTTTTTAAAAATTTCAAGATAAATTATTGGGTTAATTTTACTATCTATTTTCATAATGTTAATTTCTCTAATGCCAGGTCATGTTTGATATTATGGTAAGAGTCTATGATTGCATGAGTTTAATGCCACTTTTCTCTCCTCGCTATGAAAACTGAAACTTCAAAATATCATTCACAAAAAGAATTTCAGTTGAAAGTTGAAAAATAAAATTAAGCATTTCAGATAAATTGTAAATATTTGAAGGCTATGATTAATACAGTTACACTGCAAACTTATCACAAAGAAGCACTCAGATATTTTGTACAGTATATTATCAGATAGCCAATGGAAAAAAAGTTGTATAGTAGATCATAAATTACAACTCTCATGCTCATGCCTTGCTGCTGAAAGGTTGCTTGATAATTTATGGCATCCTATTATTTCTGTCTAGAGCTTCCATGCTGTTTGCCTGCCTTGCCTTGTATATTGTCTTGTGTGTAAACATTTTCAGCCAGCATTCAACTATCTTTCCAAGATTATAACACAAATTTAATGCAACAAACTACAGCATTTATATCTTAGATTGGTGGCTTGATAGATGGAGGTAGATTGGGCTATACATATGTAATTGTAAAATAATAGTAAAACAAGAATTATTTTTTTTTGTTTCTACTTATGCTTAAAAGTTTTATCAATATACTTGTAAAAGAGTTTCCGTTTACTTGACAAGATCTCAACTATTTTGCAAAGAAATCTTAATATAAATTATTTTGTGAAAGTTATCCGTTAACTTTCTCTTATAAAGCAGCTATTTTTTTAATGCCATCTTTTCAATTAATTCAATAGTTGAATATTTCAAAAAGCTAAATTAATGGAATAAATGAAAAATTACTTTAAATTATTATCATTATTAAAAATATTAACTTACCATAAAGAAGTTTGTTTGGAAATAATGCTTACATACAGGTATTTTTAAACATTTTCTCCTTAATTCATGAATGGATTTACCTGACTTTAAACACTTCCTCAACAAACATTCATATAATTTGATATAAGTTTATACAAAAGTTTCTAGTGCAATCTTGAGCACAATGTTAGGAAAAAGTGTCTTTGAAGATTACTCAGCTCTTTATTGCTTGTGCAATCAGTCAACTGTAGTATGTCACTGACAAGCCTTAGGAAAAATTCAGAAACTAAGAAAATATGTTCCAAATGAACTTACGATAAGGATCATCAATCAGCATTTAAATACTTTGTTGGACAAAGAAAAATATCTTTGAAGCAAGATAATCACTGGTTTTTTGTAAGTTAAAATTGTGGTTGTGTGTATCTGTGACTGACTAAGGCATTTAGGTGGTCGTCAAGCTTGAGGGCTCGACGGTGTTCATATATCCTTTTTTTGAGTGGCCTGGACGTATCACCGATATATAAACCTTGCTGTAATCATTGCATAGTACGAGGTATACACTGGCCTCGGGTGGGAGTGGGTTGTGGTATGGTTTTTGGATTATGTCCGTGATGGTTGTGGAGGTCTGTATGTTGAGTTACCACACACATACCCCGCACACACTTTTATCCACATACAAATATATGCATATAACCACATACATACCCTGCTACACGCACACACACACCTCTTAATGACACACACACACATATAAGCGACAAAATGCAATAAATCAGATCCACCTAAAAAACCCAGAGAAGGTGACCACTATCTAAACACCCCACCGCCACCCACTTCAAAACCCATACACTGACCCTTTCAAGAAAGTAACTCCCCATTTAACAAACCCGGTCACCTGGCATATACAAAACACATCTCGTTTCATTCACACCACACCACATGGATGATTGCATGACTCTGCTATGTTTAAATTTCTTCTGATGACCTCGTTCGCAGCGACGAAATGCATAAAGATTTATCTTCATGATAATAAACATGTTTGAGACGTAACATGCTTTTCTCAATCTTTCTTTTCCACATTGTCTAACCATATCCACCATTCTGTCGCATTCCCTCACATCCAAACAACAAATATAGATACTATTTATGTTCACTTCGAACTAATGCCCCTGTGGAAGGCAAGTATCCACCTGGCTGCACTCTGCCTCATCACCAGATATCTTAACAAAAATGTCTGTGAGTAAGCACTTGAGCAAACCATTGTCCCATAACTGCCATGCAGTAGCTGTAAAGCAGTTAACCGCATTATCAACCATGACAGGCTTCAATCCAAAACTATACAGAAAAAGAGAGAGGGAGAGACAAACAAACAAGCAAGCATATCTTATGTGACCAAATTTGGTAGAAGGCTGTGTTATTAGTTATATAACATTGAAGTAGGGATATGGAGAGTATGTTTCTCTATGTTTACTCATTTTTCTTTTTAAATTGAATACTCAAAAAAAAATATTTATTCTAATTTAAATGTTTTCTTTTATAAGTCTGCTCCAGCTAAATTTTTACAGAAAGCTAGTTGGACAATGCCTTCATACAATGCATAGCTTTAATTTGCTTGAATTAAAAGATAAATGTTGTCTTTGAAGAATTAATTCGGTGTGAGCGACTGCTAAATGAGTGGCCTAAATCGTCTATTTAGGCCGCTCGTTTAGCAGTCGCTCACACCGACGCCGAGCAAATATAGGCTTTCACTAATAAATGTCATTATAATTATCATATTCTGTCGATTGGATATAAAATTATCCATCATTTGATTTCATCTTTAAACTATGTATATAATGATATTTTCTTTAAGATGCATCGCATTTACTTAGGAAACACTTTGTTTTATCTTGGCAAATTATAGCCAATATCATTTTTTCTGTTTTCTATTATATAAATTACATAACGCTGTGTGAAAAAACAAAATCTCACGCAATTTTTATGGAATGCTGGTATGCCTATAATGTTTTTTAATGCAAATACACCGGGGGAAAAATAAATTACATATCTTAAATTTTACAATTCTCTCACACATATCTTCAGCTCTTATTCATATCTTATCAGTTTTCAACCCTCTGTAAAAATTTGATAAAAGTCATTAAAACTTTTTAAAGTATTTTATTAATAAATCTACATATCATATTAAACATTACTTGAAATAATATACTACTCATCTAACTCAACATTATATCATGTTTGTTTTAAACTATAAAAGAATTGCGATTTCTTTTTTTTTTTTTTTTTTTTTTTTTTTTTCCCCCCTTTATTGTTTCTTAATTTTATTCAGTATTTTACAAATATTAAGAAAAATCCTTATCAAACCTGAACATAATTTTAAGAACTCATTTGCTTCATTTCTTTGAATTTTGTAGGTTGTACATTCTTTTGTTTAAATTATAAACTAACAAGTTAGATATTCTTTTCCAGGTAATAACTTGCCAGTTTCTGAGGTTGTAAATCAATTATTACAACATGTCTGTAGCATGTGTATCCATCAGATCAGCAGTTATCAGTATACACTGTCCTCTCTCACACCACCTACCTCTGTATTACACCTGCCAATAGAGACCAAACCTTTGGATTTAATCCATTTGCAGCGAATCTGTGATATACTTCAAAAGGCAATTAGAAACCACTGTGACCATATCATTATTTGTTGTTTGGTGGTTCTACAGGTATGTTTGAATCAAATTTATTGCTGATTCTATAATATTGGATCAAATATTAACTTTGATTCATATTATATTCAACCTATCTAAAATCTTAAATAATCTTTATTACTATAATTTATTATGCTATGAACAACACTGTGATTACATTAAATACTCTTTTCACATATATTTTGAATCTTTTAGTGATTTAATTTTATAAAATCACATATTTTAGTTATGCATTTTAATTATTTTCTTAGGATTCACATTTAATCCTTTAGTTTTCACTAACATCAACTGGTACAGTTGTGTGTTTATAGGAGCGAGAGAACTTCATTAAAAAAAATAATTACAACGTGTTAAATGGTTTTCTTTTGATTTAATGTTGTATTATGCCTCCTACTTTTGTGTTGGAGTATTTAACATTTGTTTACAAGTAATGATCACATCTTGAAAAATATTTGAAAAACATTGTCAACAGACAGCTAAATGGCTGTATCTTTGGTACTTTTATGACATTTTGGAGAAGGGGTACTAGATTGTCCCATTATAAATTTTAAAGTGTTTGCTTTAAGTAAAAATGCTGTTATATTCTTAGTTTCTAAAAACTTATAAAAGGTGAAAGAATGCCAAAAAACATGCTTGTAAGTAATCAGTGTCTGATTAAGAAACAATAAATGAGCTTTTAATTCCTCAGAACAATATTCCTGGAAGTGACTCACATAGTTTATTTATTAGAATATGCATACCTTTGAATCTATACTAATATTGAGGTTTCTGTTTGTCTGTGCCTCTTTCATGCTAAAACTACAAGGACTATTGACCTAATATTTGGCATGTAGACTCACAAAACATTAACTTGTGATATAGGCTATGTGAGGTTGACCTCGGATGCCATTCAAGGTCATTTCTAGCAAATATCTGGTTCTAAATATTGGAAACAAATAATTTTTATATCATATTTTTTGTAATCACTTTTCTTACGAATGGCACAGATTTCTTACAATAAAATCAATTTTTATACAGGTATTTTTCTTTTTCTGTCACATCACTTTTTTGTCAATAATATAGTTGAGTAGCCTACTGCTACTATTACTAAAAATATTAGCACAACACAAACAGCCATGGTCCAGGTATGTTTGTGTTTCGCATCCTCCCCTTTTCTCAATTACAAGATTTAGCCCAAATCAAGTCACTGAGAGGGGTAGGGGTGGGGTATGTGACATAGATATATTCATACACATGGCTGTGTGTGTTACTACTACCACTACTACTAAATCAGGTCACTTTTTCAAAAATAAAATTAAAAGTAATTATTCTATTTATTTTATCAAATGAAATATTGTGAACCATTATTATTAATTTCTGACTACTATTCACCTTCATCTTAATTTTTTCAGTTGTTTTTTTATCACAACTTAACTAAGGCCATCAATCTATGACAATGAGTAAACAACGTAGATTGGAATTAAAGAATTAGCTCTCTGTGTCAATAATCTTTTTTCCATTTGTTGTGTTGTTTAAGAAGAAATATATTAAGGAACATATTTTTCATTGTGTTGTCAAATTTATGTTTTAAGTTATGTTTTCCCTGGACAATGCCGGGTATCGCTGGCTTGTAATAAATAAATAAATAAATAGAATGAAATGGAGGAAAGGCTAAAAAGAAATAATAAAGTATAAAATGATATGAAGTATAAAGAGATGGGTGCTCAATGATGAAAGTGAGCAGAAAGGAATAGACACTGCCTGGCTATCCTCTTGATTGTGGATTTCAGTAGAAACTTGCATTATAAGGCAGGGTTAGACATGTACTCTACAAGTACCACTTATGGTTATATTGTTCTGAGAATGATGTGAATAAGCATCAAAATATTAATAAAATCAAGTATGCTTTATGTTTGTTTTTCAAATATTAATTATCTGCAGATATATTTTACAGTTACTTTCATCTTTTACTTTACTATCAAAATATTTTGTTGAATAATTCTGGGCATTAAAAGATTAATTAACTTTTTCAATAACTTTATAATTCTATAAATTGTTTCTTATCACTTTGGCTTCTCATTTTATCTTTTTTTTTCACCTCTAGCAAATTTTCAAAATTACTGACATCAAAATGGAAGAGGAATATGAAATAAAATTAGTAAAAGAAATTTGGTAAGTTATAATCTTTATAGAAAAAGTCATTATTATTTATAATAATTAGTAGGTTTTATTCAACCCTTGATTAATTAAGATCTCCTTTCAAAAAAAAAATAAAATTGTTTTGATATGCAATTATCTATCACTAGATAGTACCTGTCTACGTGAGGTAATAGGTCAAAATTGAATAGATAGATAGATGGATGAAAATCAGATCATTATTATTGGTGTGACCCCACAATAAAGATTTGCTGACGGACACGCAATAACAACATTGGGAAGATTCTTGTTTACTTTCTTGTAATTTTCTTTCTCAACTGTACCAGCATTAGCAACAGTGGACAATAGTCTCACCTGTTTTCTTTCAAACCAGTTTACTGCTAAAAGCTGCAATCTTCCCTAAAAAACACATTGTATTTGTTTATCTTGGTAAGACATCACCGGTGTCCAAGCAAAATGAGTCCATTTCAGTTCGGTCAATTTTGGGGTGCTTATTCCCTACTTCATCCAAACATTTGAATAAACAAACCATTTTTAGCCATTTTCTGGTCAGTCATTACAGGACGGGTCTATGGACTTAGAGAATTTTCAATAGGATGTTAAGAGTTAAGCGGAAGTTCCATGATTATCTGTAGTATGGACCATGTGGATGAACTGTTTAACTAAACTAAACTATAACTTTACAATTAATTGAATAAAGCTTAGAAAAGCATCCACCAAGTCATTACAATAATAATAATGTAATCACAGAATGTGTGTGTTCATGAAGAAAACATTTAAAATAGGTAAAGATTTGTTTCTTTACAAACGCGGTTCTCAAAATATTTTTTTCTTTCAATTTTAGGTCCTTTCAATCCATTAGACCCTACAACCATCCGGAAATTTGTTAGTTTTTGGAAAAAAAATTTTCTATGTTTTACGAGTGGGTTTCCATTTACAATGTTACTATAATGATGAATTGAGCACTTATTTTCTGCAATTTTCAAAGTTATAGCTGACATCTCTCCACCGATTATTTTCTGTCAGTGTTGCCAATTTAGATGTTTTAAATCTAAATCTCAATGTTTTTAGTTGTATCTAGATGTAAGATGTTTCTAGGTGCTTTAAGATGCTTTTTTGACTCGATTTTAGATGTTTTTCATCAAAATCTAGATTTTTTTGGTTGTGTCTAGATCTAAGATATTTCTTTTCTTTATAATTTCAATCCATTAGACCCTACAACCACCCGGAAATTTGTTAGTTTTTAGAAAAAATGGTTTTTTTTCCGATTTTACGAGGGAGTTCTGTTTACAATGTAACTATAAGCTATAGTTGGCACTTACTTTCGACCATCTTACTGGAATTACAGCAGGGATAAAAATATAAAGACGAAATAACACCGAAAAATAATTGTGAAATAAGAAACACTAACACTAATACTAACCATAACCCTAACACTTGCCCTAATCCTAAAGCTAACACTAACCCCTATAAGTAGTATTGGCTCTAAAGTAGAGGGGCCATGTTTGCAGAGAACCGCATTTGTAAAGTATCTTTACCTTAAATACAATAAATAAATAACGTTTAATTTTAAAATGGGAACAGGTAAGTAATTTTATTTTTGGCAAACAATTACATAAGTTTTAAATATATATGTTCCCATATAAAAACTTTGTATAAACAATATAAACTCTGTACCATAAGAATTTGCATTAGAAGTTTTTAATCCAAAATACACATAGATTTTAAAATTTTACCACTGAAGACGCACAATGTTTTTATTACGAACCGCTGTCTGTAAGTCAATTTTTAAAAAAAGAATTTTCTTTACAGCAGTTCGTTCATAACTCAGGGACTCCCTGTACTCTTAAACTGTTCTAACTTAATAAAGCAATTTCTAGTCCAATTTGCGACTTAATAATAATAGTGTTCACACTCACCTTGATAATAATGATCCGGTTTTTGTATGTTTGTTTTTGTGTTTGTTACAAAAGCTGAAAAGAAAATCATATCAACATTGAAAGAGAAAAAGAAATGAAAAGATGACTAATTGCTGCATAAAATAATGATACCCGTCAAATAAGGATACCTTTATTTTGTAAAAATAATTATTTTTTATACAGAAATGAATTTTTTTACAAAATAAAGGTGTTATTATTTCATGCAGAAATTATTAATCTATTCATTTCTTTTTTTTTCCTCTTTCACCATAAACATTTCCACACTTTATTGCAAAAAACAATCTTGCTAAATTGTAAGCATGTATGTTAAATAATCATTTAACATTTTTTCGTTTAAAAAATGTCAATGACAAAACTACGAAGTATGTATAACCTTTTGTTCTTATGTAAATAATTTTGCTGCATATTTAGTATATATATCCTAGTTACCAAGCAACCAGCCTTTTGTTTAATCCTTTACCTGTTCATTCCTGAATATTGTACACCTTGTTTTTGACAGGGGAACCAAAAAGTCACCTTCAGCGTTCCTTGCACATATTATTTGTTAAGGTTAAAAATCCCTAGACTCCTGTTGATTAGGGATTAGCAGTAGTAGTAGTATAAGTTTAGCTAACTATAAATTTTAAATGTAGTTGGAGTTTGCTTAAGGGCCAAGCACAAAACTACTACAACAGTAAAATTCTGAAGTGAACCAAAATCTTTCAAAGGGACCAGTTTCTATAAAAGTGTTTTGTTCTGTTTTGCCGAATACATTGTGTTTTTGCGTCTCTACTGCAACCTGTGGATAGTACAATGAGATAGCAAAGAAATGTGGCTTGTTCTTATAGGCGAAAGATATTTGGTTTACGTCTCAACCTATCGGAGTTGTGGACCCCAGCAGAATGCTAGCACCTGTTCGGTTCAGTCACTCTGCAAGATGGGCAGTAGCATTGTCGTAACAAGCAACATAGACTCCTTCAAATAATGGACACCTAGCAAATATTGACTTGCTGATTCACGAAATGGGTTTGCTTATATTGGGATTTGCGACAAAGGAAATGAATCACCTGATGATTTTGCCACCCCCTCTTCTAGTTCGAGTGACATGCTTTTTTGAGGTCAATGATTTTGAAAGCTCACCTAACTTCCTTATGTTATTGTTTTGAAATTTATCCTGAATTAGGAAATGGTAATATTTTAGCATTTTCGTTTCATTTGTTAACTTTGGAACCTGGCGATTTCAACACCCCTCTAGCTAGAGGGAAATGCCCTTTTGAGTCAATAATTGTTCTTGAAAATTATTTTTAAAACTTTACCTGTTTTCTCCTTAATTTGTTATTCTAAGCTCTCCTATTTTCTCTTGGCATTTTGTTGAATGTGTGTAGGAGATGGTAGGGGGTTACTCTGAATAAACACTTCCTAATTTGTAAGTTTGAGTACTCATTTAGTCTAATTAGGAGTGATTATCACTGCTACTGCTAGCTTGTAATATCCAACCAGAGGGTATAATTTCACTAAAAAGTGGGATAATTTTATTATTTATGTCTAATAAAACTTGAATTAATTGTTTTGTTTGCCTTCTCTTAAATGTATATTGACTTGAAAGCTTAATAGACATGCTGAAAATAAACATGCTGTGTTTAGTCATAAAAGTAATTTTTGGGAGGTAACTTCTGAGATTATTGGCATTTTATCAATAAACAGTTTCTTAAGGAAAATGTTGAATTGCAAGTATTTAAAAATATTTTTTGATGATTTTTTTGTCTTTTATTAAATACTGTTTTAATATTTACTTCATTTTAGTTATTTAATATGGCAACTACTTTCATCCTATGTCAAAGAAATGGCTGCTGATAACTTGATGAAGAAAACAATTGAAGATGAAGCATGTTTGGTGATAACCACTGGTTGGACCAAAATGTATCCTACCGTGAATGATCGCAACACTTTACTAATCAACTTATTGACAGAAGGTAAAATTGTACCTTTTTCTTTTGTTGCAGCATATTGCAAAAATAACAGGCTTTTTAAAGATTTAATTTTTAAATTCTTTCCTGAATAAATACAATTATCATTTATTGCTGATTTTTGTTACTTTTAATGAAGGAAACAGAAAAAGGAAATTTCATACATCTTTTGGCATTCAGATAATTAGATTTAGATCTTTGTGATTTAGAACATTATTTCCTTGTATTAATTTCATGCTTTTACAAAACTTTGGCTGATATAATTTCATACACATGTTGCTGCAAAAACAACAGCTGTGCTGCCGACAAAGCCTTTATCAGATTATGACCCAGGCATGGTTTTGAGGCTGAAACATCATTACCATTAACCCAGGATGCTCCAGCAGTACCTTATGATACCACCAGGCTTTGTTGGTTTTCCATTACTGTGCAGAAATGCCAGGTGAAAATGAAGCCTCATTATATATTTCCTCTAGTATTCACAACTTTCCAATTAATGCTCATGAACCCAGATGTCATGTTCCCCAAAATGAAACATTAATTCAATGATGTGAGATTTGAATTAACTGACCAGGTGACATTGTCAAGAGCAGTTAACATGAACTTCAACTGGAAAGATTGATATATTTACTTTAATGAAATCAATGGCAATTATTATAGAGAAAAATAGTTGTTTTAACAGTTTAAAAATAATTAATGTTAACTAATGAAAAAATGCTAGAAAATTTTTATCAATTACTATAATTATAAAATACTCTTATATTTCAGGAGAATCCACAGGTGTAGATCAACTGAGAGATCTTATTTTGGTTGATCTTGCAGAGCGAATCAAATCCGATGTAATGACAAAAGACAATACAGCTGATCTTAGGTAAGTTTCTTTAAATAAAGACAAGTTTCAGTTTGTTTATATATGTATCAAATTCAGTTTTCAAAAAATGATTGATGACCTTAATTTTTTTGGTCATATTTTTCACATACATTCTCTTTTAACCTTGTGGAAAAGAAATGTTGCTTTATTGAAAAGTAGAATGAATTATCTTTTAAAATTAGAATTAGTAGTTTGGAAGCCATGATAATTTGAATTGCATTGTTTGAAGTATGACCGGTTGGTGTATTAATGACCACCTTTTTTTCTGTTGAATTAAGGCTTTGCCTCTTTTCTTATGGATTATAAACCTGACAAAGGCTGAAGAATCAAGAAAACGAATAAGGAATTCAATTGTCTAAACAAAATTTTGAATATCCTGTATGCTATGTCATAGGTCACTCTTGTAAATTATTGGTCAGTAATTCAAAATACACGTGTGT
>VCCN01004787.1:309267-321002 GCA_006491835.1 Architeuthis dux
TATAAAAATTCTAATATAATTAATTTGATACAAAGGAAATGATTTGGCATTAATGATCGGTGAAGATGGCCTTTAAGCGAGTTATGCACAATAATCACATTTTGAATAGTCCTAAACATTGTTTCTGACTTTAGATATTATGACTCAATTTTTTGGTAAATGTAATTTATCTGAAGGTTACTTTTAGTTTACAGATGTTTTGTTATATATACAACTTTAAATTTCAACAATGATGCTTTTTAATCGTTTTGTTTTTAAATTTTAGTATTTATGACATTTTCATAAATGTAAATTTAATGAAACATTAAACTTGAAGAAGAGTTTAAAATATATATTTTTTTAAGCATTGTTTGCTTGAAAATTTGATTTTCATTTTCTATTTCATGTTTTTTCTTCATTATTCTAGATTATCTGATGATTTAGTTCAACTGATTTTGAAGATAACTGTTAAGGAATCCTGCATTTTGTTGAGAAAAGCTAAAGATGTAAATAAAGAAGATTTTGAAAAATTACTTGCATCAATTCCGGTACAGTATACTGATTTTAATGATTCTTTTGTTTATAATTTTGCTATATATTACAATGAATAGTTTCAGAATAGATACTTCAACTCAGTATAGTTGTACGAGTGATAAATTGAAACCTCAGAATTTAAAACAATTTTATATTTCAGTTAGCATCACCATCCACACGCTATTTAATGGCTCTTCAATCTAATTTATTGAGAAAAGCTGTATCCCATTCAAAAAAATTTGATATCCAGAAAACAGAAGATTCAGAAGATGCTCTCCAGGTAAGATTTTTTATTTATTTATTTATTATTGTTGTTGATGATGATGATAAAAAATTTAAAAAAACAGCTAGTATTTGAATTATACTTTCACATGTTAAACTGGCTGATTTTCTCTAGTAAGAACATTTTTTTATAGTAGATAGCAACATGATTTGCATGGCAAATTAAACAAAGAAATCCTTGCAATATAAATTAGTCAAGGGTTGGTATTAATTCCAGATTAACTGTGCTGGTAGAATCATTTAAAGATTTTTTTTCAATATAGCTTACATTATTACAATAGAAATTGGACACATGATAAAACTAAGAATAGTAAAAGGAGGATACAAATTGAGTCACTATTTTAATAATGAAGCTGGTTGGCATCAGATATATAACAATTATTAGTTGTAATATAAGGTATATGGCTTACAAGCACTTTATATAATTGTGCAATGTCTACACATGGCTTTCTACTAACTCCTTTGGCTTGTTTAACTGATTGATATAGATACCTTTCTCAAGAAGTTTAGGACCATTCTATGTAAGCAGGTATCTATCCCCGAAGATAAAGGTAAAGAAAAAGTGAGAAACATAACTGCAATCTTTAAAAAAAAGCAACTGTACTTATTTTTTGTGATAGTGTTCTGGATCCCATTAACACTTTAAGTTTTGTTTGTTTAAGAAAATGTCTCTTCTATGATCATTGAATATTAGTCACTCAATCTTATCATTTATGATAGCAGAATAATATCTGTATCACTATCAAGTCAGCAACTCTACTACAGGGCTTGAATAGTTTTTAACAAATAAGCTGATTGAATTAATTTTTTATATAAGCAAAAATATATAATAAATAAACTGGGCTTTTATATAAAAAAAGAAAGAAAATGATGTGTACTTTTGGAATAAACTAACATTATAGCATAGAAGTATAAAAATGCATATACAGATATAGGTTGTCTTCTACAATTTCAAGATAATTCATTTCAATTAATTTGTAAAATTCATAGGCTGTATTGCACCTTGAAGTTTCCTCTAGTCCTATGAACAGAATGGTTATAACTTTGACATTCTTCAGATTAATCTTTTTACTACAAAAAAGTGTCTACAAATGATGTCTATAGTTTCCAAATAATAGTGAGACCTAATGCATATAACCGCCTCTAAAAATGTTGAGGTATTTCATCAGTATGTGGTTAATAAATATGTGAAAATTGAAAGTAAACTATTTGTAAATATGTAATTTTATTGTCACAGTTGTACCTTTATTGTCTTTTAAGGACTACTACTTTTTTGAATGAACTAAATCTTTTTTCATCTTCTCCTGTTTACTTTCCATTGATCAAATGTGTTGCAAGACATCAGTGTTGTAATTTTGCCTTTCATTTAGCAAACAATACCTTTTCCCCAAAAACCTATGCTTAGGATGGATGGTTGCTATAATAACCATTGTGGAGTTTATTAAGTAAAAATTTACAAAATGGTGAGTTATTTATTGGGTTATAAATAAATAGAACTATAAAACATTCAATAATATATTAAAAACTGCCAGACACTCACACAATCACACTCCCTAAAAAAGATATAACATCTAAATTGCAAAAACTCTTAATATAATTAATTATACCCACAGCTAACAAAATAAAAAAAATCACATATGTAAACTTATAAAGCATTTTAAAAAATTCTTCAGATCAATCCCATGATGGTAAGCGGTAGCAAACAAACAAGCAAGCAGATTAAATTGAATTATGGTAATATTGGGTTTTTAAAATGTTTCCATTGATGTTTATTAAGAAGAATATGATTATTCTAAAAATTTATTTTAAATGTATTTTTGAGTTTTATGTTTTATATTTAGAAAATTTGTTTTTTGTTTACAGAAACTTCAATTTGATATACTGAAACTTTCTTCAAAGATTTTCAATGGCACATATGAGGTAAAAATCTTTATTGCATGCAACAATTCTTTCTTTTATTTTACACATTTAAAAGATTATTTCATTTTGATATATTTAAAATTATTTGTGTTAGCTCAGTTTAACAAACCCATAACATTATTTTAAGTATTTTATTTTTAATAGCTAATTATAAAAATATATATTTACATCTTTTAAAAGCCTAATATTTTTTCTCTTTGATCTAAAGTTTGATCCATATAATGACAGTGCCCGTAAATCATGAGAAATATAATTCTTGAGAAATTTCTCATGTTAGTTTTAATGTTAATTTTTTAATTAGTATTCCTTTTATCAATATCAAGGATGTGTATGCTCAATTTAACTTTTAAAATCTTTGGGTACAAGAGTTAAATTGAAAATAAAATGCTTTAACATTGTTGAATACTTGTTAAACTGTTTAATTAAAAAAACAGGAATTAAACTATGCAGTATCTACAAAAGTTTCTAATGTTTTATTTAACAAAAGTTGGAACAAATTCAAATAAAATTTAACTCAAGTGCATGGTGTGATAAATCAATGATACCTGTTACTATCTTTTAACATTTTTATTACTTCAGTTGATCATACATTTAATGACAATTTCTGGGAACACCAGTTAATGTAAATGTTTTTACAAGGATTATAGATTGTGGCATATGGCAATAGTGAGAAAAAAAAGGTGTATAATATTGGCACACAAAGTTTTACACTCATGACAAAAAACAATCTGTAATAAATGTGTCCGGTCTTTTCGGCGAATGACATGTTGCCGACACACAGTCTGCAGATGAATTGGAGACAACCTGTTTGATGAACATCACTTTTGCTGATTTGGCTTTTCACCGACTATCTTTTTTTTTTTTTTACCATTTAGAGGTTAAAAACATTGAAACTTCTGAAAAACATTTTTATTTTACATCTTAAATAACAACATTGGAAGAACAGAATGATAAAAAACATGTTTATTATAAAATGAATTTTTGCGACTGATCAGAGAAATAGACACCCTATTTTAAAAACGTAATTAAACTTGGAAAAAATTAGTTCTTGAGTTGTTTCTTAGAAAGAAAAATGCCTAAATTTCAGTCAAAAGAAACAGAAAACAAATTTTTATTAATTATTAAGTAGAATATTGTACTGTTGGATTATTTTTCTGATCAGTTGCAAAAATCCATTTTATAATATAAAATATAAATGGTAAAAAAAAAGTATTCAACGAAAAGGCAGTCGGTGTAAAGCCAAGTCGGCAAAACTGATGTTCGTCAAACAGGTTGTCTCCGAATCGTCCACAGGACAAAATTGCTGTCAGCTGTCTGTGTGTTGATAACACGTTGTTTGCCAAAACGACCCAGTAACCGTAATAAACAAGAATGCTTGATATAATGGCAAATTATTACTTGCATCTTACAGCTTTGACTACTGTATATTTTACTATGGTTGGTAAATTTTACTTTTTATAAGTGTTTGATGATATTAAGGTATTTTTTCATTTCATGGTTAAAATTAAAAATAATCTAAGAGGATGCCAATCCTGACTATTATATATTAAAATCTTTATTATTATAGGTTCTTGAAGTTCTCATAGAGATCTGCACATCCCTCATCAATAAGCATCCTAATAACCTGGAGTTCTGGTTACAAGGTGTGGAACGTATTGCTAAAGCAACAGGACTTGGTCACTTACTACCTGTTCTTATCACTGCTATGACTCACAGCAATCTCCGACATTTAACAATTGCTGATGCATTAATGCCACAGTTAGTGCAGTTGGTTGTATTAACAAGTCAAGTAAGTACTATTATGTTGGTGTATAAAAAACCTTTTAGTTTTAACTGGAATATTTGTTCTTTTGTTGTCATCAGTTTTTATTTGATTGTTTCTTAATTGGTATATATAACATTAAAAGTTAAACTGCATTGTAGACCAGAAATGTCTTTATTTTTTTTAATTTTATCATATTGCGATATAACTTAGCTGCAGATTCATATTAAAAAGGTAATTTGGTCATTCTTCTAATATTCTGAAATTCCATAACTTAAAGGTTAGCATTAGACTTTATAACATCACAAAAGCCAAATACTGAGTAACCACATATATCAAAATTAAATTTGCCAAAGAATTCATTTTTATTACAGAATTTAGAAAAAATATTATGCAACATCTTAGCAGTCAAATTGAAACTTTTTAGGTGGTTAAAATGCTTGTTTAGTTTATTAAGTAAAGGTTAAAGACACATTTTTATTTTCGACATTAACTTAATTGAACAACATATTTACCGTTTTGTTCTATCTTCTGCCATCTTTCAGCCAACATCATAATTCACCATCCTCCCAGAACTTTTTTCTTTCTGAGCAAAAAACTACTGTAGATGCATTTTGCAGTCTTCCAGGGAATCAAGATTTTTTTTAACTTACTATAAATCACCAATTGTCCATCTGTCCATCATATCTCAAGAACGGCCGGAACTATGACCACTAAATTTTTAGCAAGTTGCTTTTTGACCCCCCCCCCCATAGTGGGGAGTTCAGTTTACTATGTAAATTTATGCTAAATTGGCCCCTTATTTTGTTTCCAGCTGCATTCATGTTTACCTAAAAATTTACTAGTACTTTAATTCGCCAAATGTCTGTCTGTCTGTGTTAGCATAACTCAGAAACCACACAACATATCCCCATGGAATTTTCTGTGTACTGATGGGACCCCAAAGCAGGTTTTTAGCAAGTTAGTTTTTGAAAATTCTAACACTTTTAAAAGTTTTAATGGGGGATTTGATTTACAATGTAAGTTTATGCTAAATCAATCCCTTATTTTGTGTCCAGCTGCGTTTATGCTAACCTAAAAATTTACTATTACTTTAATTCACGAAATGTCTGTTCATTCCTCTGTGTTAGCTGTGTTTACTAATGGGACCCCGGAGCATGTTTTTCGCATATTAGTCACTAAAAGTTTTTTGGGTGTCTGCGTTCACACTCTTCCTGATAGTAATGATCTGATTTCCATGTATCTATCCATCTGTGTAATACTAAAAGTCTGATTCGTTTATCTGTATGCAACCTCTAAGTAGCAGGAATGGCGCAGTGTAGCCAGAGGTATAGAATTAAGGTACCCCCCAAAAACAGTTTTAATCTCTTATTAGGGCCAAAAGCCCCATTTAGGCCTTCCGCAGGAACTTGCTGGAAAATACCACCTGTAGGGCAGGTTTTCAGCTAGTTAAAACAATTCTGTAAAAACTGGATTAAATGGTAATCCAAAGGTACAATATGTGGTGAATGCAGCAGATGAGTGAAAACTTCCCAGCCAAGCTGTAACAATTTTTGCCTGGTCACCAAAAGAAACATGCAATCTAGCATTAACATGATAGAATATTATGCCTTTTCTACTAATTCTAGATGCTTTTTGTCAATTGTTGCTCCAAGTTGGTTTAATTGAGAGCAGTATTTGTTTGGATCAATTGTTTGCTTCTTGGGAAGGAGCTCATGGTAGAGGATTCTCTTCCAACCTCACCATATACACAGCATCATCTTCATTGGTATCGTTAATAGTGGTTCATTTTGTTTGCTCTATGATCTCTTGTATTGTCCACTTTTTATCGCCATCACAAATTTGTTTATAAAATGGAACATTTTCACTATGTTTAAGTAATGAATCACATGGAAATACTTTTTAAAAATGCACACTGATTGGACAGCTATCACAATACAATCAAAAGCGATCTTTTCAAATGAAGTTAGTTAAAATTAAATTCTCCTAATGCCATCTTAAAACAACAAACTTTTTGACCAACCCAATACAGACCTCCCCTGTTATAACATGTGTGTTGGGGGTCCAAGAAAGCCAACTGCATTATATTTAAACTACTTTTCCTGTCGTCTTACAATGTCTATAAAAATTTGAAACATTTTCACAATTACATCATGATATATGATTTCTGTAACAAAATATTCTTTTGAATTTTATCCAAAATTAAAAAAACACCCTTTGCAAGATGATGTATAATATTTTATGGTTAATAATGAAAGAAGCAAATTATAAAATTGCTTGAATGTTTTCTTTTAGGCAACATTATTGATGAAGAGTCAAATAGAAGCAATTCAAGAAGATCCTGATCTTGGTACAGATGATGATGTAATAGATCTTATTGGCGAGTCCATTAATCTTGAACAGTAAGTTATTTTATTCCTTCAGTGTCAGGATTATTATTTGTTTGAATATACTTGATATTAAAAGGTCTCAAAAAATTAGATGCTATGATCTTTTTAATCAATGAAAGTAAAGTGAAGAATTGCATATAAACTCACAGCTGGAAATGTTTTTTATTTGCTGGATTAACTAGAGAAGCTCATGATGGCTGAGCTAACATTCTTGATAGTATATTAGAATATGATGTCATTATTGACAAAATTTATTCTAGATTTTGTTATATATTTCTGTCTTATGTCAGTACCAATTTTGTAGGATATATGTAAAATTAAGATATTTTCTGAAAGTCCAAGGATTTAGTAAATACAAAAAGCCTTTGGTACATTTCTTTATCTAATTATATATTTTTCATGTGAGGTAAATGCTTATGACTTTCAGAGTAGAAATTGAAGATGATGAAGAGCAAGGTTTTTTAGCTGGACTAAAAATTCCTGCTCCATGGGCTTCTGGAAAAACTGTAGAGACAATTCACCCAGTACGTGACAATTACAAGCTCAAGGAAACTGTCCATATACCAGGTGCACGGTGCCTTTATTTGAGGTTTGATCCAAGGTGTTCATCACAATATGATTATGATAAGGTATGTTGGAATATTACTATTTATTAATATCTTTATTTCCTTTATTAATAAAAACCTGAATTTCAGAAACTTTGACTAAGCAATAAAAACTTACGAGTGTAAGCAGTTATCAAGGTATATATAAATATGTAATGATATTTAGGAAAGAAATATTTGTTGATTCAGTTTGGTATCTTTGCAGTCATTGAGTACAGACTAAAGCAAAACAAATGTGTATTGTATCTATTTATTATCTACTAGAGTGTTGTCTGTCATATGACAGTGTTTTAATGTTGGGAATATATTTTTGCCATTGTGGGTAATATTAGGTTTTGTCATTTTTTCTCATCCATGTTTCAACTGTCTCATGAGCTGCTTGTAAATTTAAGCAGGCTTTCATCACATAAGGGTAAGTAAAGCTGACTCTATACTTACTTGACAAGTAACAGAGTAAGTAATTCTTGTCTGAAATGTAACCTCAGGCCTTTGTCGGGTGTTCCTGGTTCTAAAATGTGGAATCACTGTTTGGTGCGCTTGCTCAATTGGACTGGACATGTAACATACAGTTTTGTATATCCTGTGTGTTGGGGTTGTGTGTTTGGTGTCAATTCCGAGTTGCTTCATTTTTATTGGAAGATCTGTTTGGGGTTTTTTTTTTTGAGAATAAAAGTGAAGCAACTCGGAATTGACACCAAACACACAACCCCGACTTACAGGATATACAAAACTGTATGTGACGTGTCCAGTCGAATCAAGCATGCGCTCTAAACAGTGATTCCACATTTTAGAACCAGGAACACCCGACAAAGGTCAGAGTACACAGCCGAAACATTGAACAAATGAACACATAGATGAGGAAAATAATCTGACCATATCACCATTATAAAAGTAAGTAATATTCTTTGAAAATCCAGTTAAGTAATCAGTAAATTAACTAATTTTCATCAAATCCCACATTAGAAAACGTCAACCAAAACAGTCAACATAGGTTTCTTCATTTTTTGAGTGAGTCTGGCTGGTTATGTATGTATGGTGCATACAGGCCACACCAATGGAGCTAGTGGACTGAACATTTACTCCTTATTATGTCTAAAAAGATCGTTTTTTAAAAAATTCTCCACCAAAATAGGTTTTTAGTGGGGAGGGGGGGGGTCAATTTACAATATTAGTTTATGCTAAATTGGTCCCTTAGTTTGTGTCCTGCTTATTTTTTAATGATCACCACCCAACAAAAGGCAAGAGAAGTAATTTATTCATTGATCACCCCTTTTTCAAATTTTTTAATTGACCACCCCCAACACATCATGCTGCCAAAAGACATTGGTCACGTGTCAGTTTCTACTAACCAGTCCTGTTTCTATAACGGCTACTTTATTTTTAGAAGACTTTTAATTATAGTGTTTACATTTTTCTGTCAGCAGACATCAATCATGGCATAATTAAAGTTAATTATTTTATGCGGACATATTTTGGGGTTATGCAAAATATGAAAGGTGTGTCTGGTCTACACTATTAGATATGAACAAAAACATAGCATGACATATTTTGTGCATTACAAAGCAATAGACACTAGATGATGATGCAATGCTTTCTTTGAGAAGATACATTTTCAAGCTGGCTCTCATTGAGAGAGACAGTAGCTTTAAAGTAAGATGTCTGATTTTGGAGCTAGAGTTGCACTGAACTGAAAGAAAAACTGGTTTTCCCTTTCCATTTTTACCTCTTTTCTTTAACCATTTTTGAGGGCCTTGGTGATGATCTATTTTTTGTTATACTTTTATATTTAAGCTATTTTTCAAATGTAGGTAGATTAATTCTAATAATTAGATTCTTTGATTCATTGTATCAAAATTCTAATGCTTTTCCTCTTTTGTATACTTCAGCAATGATATCATTTATTGACTCCAATATCATAGACATAATCAATTGCAAGATGTTATATATTAATTTCCATGAAAAAAACCCAAAAAACTTTGAACAATTATAATTATATGAAAAAAGGAACCTAAAAATTAAAAATGCTATGGCATCTACAGAATCAAAGACAAGTTGTTTGTACTCTTCAGCTGTTCTGCTTGTTAATTGTTAAAGTGACACCAGATTGCATGAAGTAGATATTGTCAATGGGTCTGGGTCTGGGTCGTAATCTCAACAGACACTATCCCAAATGCCATAATCCAGAATGTTGAAATCCTGAAAGATCAGAATCCCTGATGCTTTAAATCCCGAAAACCACCAGGCCGAAAAATGTCAAAATTCCGAAAATATGAAATTCAATTTTCATATATATCTTTAAAAAGAAGAATTGGAGAAAAATCTGATATAAAAATTATTTTCTTCCAATTTATAGAAAGGGAGTTAATTGTTTTTTTAAATATTTGTGTTTACATTTGAAATAAAAAACACACAGGTAAATTTAAACTCTGAAAATAATGTTTCCCTGACTTCATTGACTGTATGAGCTGCCACCACCAGATAATTAACAATCTTGTATATTTAAAAAAACACTGCACAAAATCAATCCATTATATTTTGGAGTGAATGGGGATCCAAAAATGTATAAATCTTTTTCAATTAAAGCATGTTAACATAACTTTTTACTAATAAATACAAAATAATTTGTTATTTTGATATATAAAATAAATAAATAATAATGTAATTAACAAAATACTACCTGTTATTATTTTCCAATTAAAGAAAAAAAATGTATGAAAATTTGCCCTGTGAGTATTTTATTATACACGAATACCTTGAATTGTGCAGTTTTGATTAGTGCTGGTTTCAATGTGATACAGTTACAGTATTGCTGTAGTGGGGCTACTTAGCTAACCTATTGTTCATTTTGTGATGAAAGCGCCACATTTGGTAGGTATATAGCTTAACATATTTAGAAGAAATCTGGATATTGGGCCACATTGCAGATTGTCATTCTGATAACCATGGCAGCCATTTTCCCAAATGGCTGCCAGTGGTTACTGGCATAGAACATTTTGGTCACCCCCCAAGCTGCTGTTTTAATGTTTTCAGCACCACAAATATTAGAAACTGTCAACATAGGTTTCTTCAGTTTTCAAGTTGGTCTGGTTGGCTATTGCGTGTACAGGCTGCAGCATTGGAGCTAGACGGCTGAAAATTTAAACATTTATTCCTTATTATGTTAAGAAAAATTTTGTTTTTTGAAATTCCCCTCCTAAATAGGTTTTTAGTTGGGGGGAGGGCAATTTGCAATGCAAGTTTATGCTAAATTGGTCCCTTAGTTTTTGTCCGGCAGCTTTCAGACTTTTTTTAGTAATCACTGCCCAACAGGTGAGAGAAGTAACTTATTCATTGATCACCCCCCCCCCCCCCCAACACAGCATGCTGCCAGAAGACGTTGATCATGTGACGGTTTCTATTGAGTGACTAACCAGACCTGTTCACATCCAAGTTAAAGGGAAAAATATATTTTATTACGATCTAAGGCAATAATAAATGAAAGAAAACACAACAAAATGGTGAGATTGTCTCTACATGTTACAGTGATAACTTTATTAAACCGTACAGTACGTATTAACATACACCATGTAACAATGTTCAGTGAATGTACTGAAGCCATTAACTATGCTACTTAATTTAGTTGAAAAGACCAGTGTAATTGCTGTATATTATTTGAACTATTCTATAAACACATCTTGATCATGTTACTTGTTCATCACGGCAAGGCACGCAGCTTGGTGGGCTGCCAGGTACTTGAGCACCCCCCTCCCATCAGTGAGGACAATTTCCTTCTCACAGAACACCTGAAGGAAGACCTTGGACAGGAAACTGAATAGTTCTGTCTTATTGCTGTCAACCCACAGAAAGTTATGCCAGTTTCCTGGTATGGCAGCCTTCCCAACCACGTCTCTTTACACCATTTCCATGCTTTGCTCTTACTGCGCCTTTCATGGAGTCATCCTTCTAAGTATCCCAAACGAAGTCTACATGTGACACACTGCAGCTGAGCATAGATATATGGCATGAATACCTGCTGATCATATTCATCAAATGACTTGGCACCTGCTGGCTTCATCATCTGAGTGATGGCAGCTCCATCAAGAACTTATCAGTTTTGAACAAAGTTGATTTTTTAAGGTTTTAGGGTGGGGTTCTATTTACAATATAACTATAATACTAAATTGGACACTTACTTTCTGCCATTTGTGTGGAAGTACAGCTTATATGAATTATTTTTCCCTAGTTAGGAATTTATTTATTTTATGAATGCTCATATTTCTTTGT